>JAQFXP010003820.1:0-11756 GCA_034693685.1 Belba bartosi | reverse complement strand
ATATACAAGTTATCCTTTCATAAAATTTTATTTAATAGCAAAATTCGTGTCCCTTTTTGAATATGGTTGACTGTAATATTCAATATAAAAAGCAACCAGGTTTATTTTAAAACATAATTCTTTAAAGTACAAATTTGAATTCGGAATTCACTTTATGCCGACCATACCGATCGGTGACAATACAGGGCGTGTTTTACATATTAGTAAACTAATGGAAATGCTTCAAATATTGAAACAAATTTTTAACAATATGTTTGTATGACTTTAATATGTGTTGGTTGTGACGTATCTCTTATCTAAATACATTAGGCTCACAGGATTGTCACCGATCAGTATGTATGCCTACTATTAACGTAAACGTTTATTCATATAACTCGTGTTGTGCACTCAAACTATTTTTTTACTTTTATATTATTATTTAAAGCCAAAATTAACCATGAAACGTTAACCAAATGTTTTGAGCTTGCACGTACAGTTTAAATGCTGTACTCAAAATGCACCTGACTAAATTTTGTCATTGAGTACGATTCAAATACTTTGAAGTTTAAACAACATGTTTATTTTTTTTCAATAATTAAATTTATTTAAAAATTTATTTTTTAAAATTATTAAAAGTTTAAATAATTTTTATTCTAATTGAATCAATCAAAAACAGCTAAATTTGTCAAAATTTTAAAACTAAGAAAGTTATTCAACGTGTTTGTGTTTGAATAATTTTTTAAAAATATTTGTTTAAGCCAAAACATATTAATAATATATACTGTATTTTATATTGTTGTTATTAATATCAATATTTTGGGTTAATTGTACATTTTAAAAAGACTAATTATTAAAATAAGTTTGCTCTAATTAAAACAATATTGTTACGTTAAATAAAACAAAATATAATTAACTAAAATATTAATTAATTTATATTTCACAAATAGTTTTATATATCTATTTGAGTTATATTTAAACTATCGAATATAGCCGGAGGGTTCGAACAAATAGGTTGACCCGAAAGGCCGGCAAGAAATTCTTGTTTGAAAACTATATTAAATTAAATTTCTTATAGTTTGAGAAAAACAGATGAAAAGAATTGAAGAGTAAAAACGGGTTTAGCTCTTATCAACTGTTCTTACTTTCGAAAACAAATTCTTATCCAACAAACTCTACAACACCTCTGGGTTTATAAAATTATACACTTTTAGATTCACACAAAACATATGGAGTTTTTGTATTTTAGACTTTTTCAATCAATAAAAACTCTAAAACTGTTTTAAATCAAATATATTCAATAATAATCAAAATATTAATATAAAATAAGTTCTGAAAAGTAATTGATGAGATTTTAATTTGATTTAATGTATAATTTGAAAAAAATACTTTTTAGGTTATGATATTGATTTCAAATAATATTAAAGCAAATGAGAAGAAAAATTTGAATTTAAATTTTTTCTAATAAATGCGCAAAAACCAGATTTATTTAAATAAAAAGTATATAAAAATGAAGTATTAAGTACTTTAAATCCAAATCAATTAAGATATTCTTATATTAATACTCTGAAAACTCCCGAGTCGTGACATTTGGGTTTACTCACTATAACATAGACTCAGTTTAAATGAATTTTAGATTTGAAAGCATCGAAACGAAAAATCCGTTTCAATACTCTCTAATATCTTATTTTTTCTGATAATGTAAAACATTTTACTTTTGCTTTATATATATAATAGATTGTAAGCTCTTCTGTATATCAATTGATCGAAAACTTATTCTAAATAAACAAATGCAAAGAATATATAGCAAAAATGCAAAGAACTCTTGTTTTTCAGAACAACTAAATTGTTATTTTAAACCACATTATATATAGACAGAGATCTTATGTACAATAAATGCAGAGATGAAAAGCTAAAAGTCTTTCATTCGAACATAATTTCAATTATAATGTATCGTAAGTTTGAATCTTACTATAAAATTTAAATCAATAAAAGTTTTATATCTGAACTGATCTAGAATAAATTTTGATTTTGCTAATAAATATACGGATTGAGTTAATCATTAATATATTTTGCATATTAAAATTACAAATTGTTTAATATTTAAAATAATTAATTTATAAATACGCTGAGATAATCACCAGATAAGAAATCAAAATGTTAGTCAAATTCTGTACTATTTGTTAAACATGCACAAAACAGTTTATATCAAATATTTTATAAAGTCAGTTTTAGAACATTGTAGTTATATTGTATTAATGTTTAACAAACAGTCAAAATGTTTATTGAAACTTTCAAACTGACTGTGAGATGATGTCTGACTCTATAAATGAAAATGTTATGTTTGGAAAAACTGTCGATTTTAATGAAATATTAAATTTTTTAAAGTTTTTAAATAAAGCAAATATTAAAAACTACATTATATTTGAGTTAAAACAGAGATTGAAAAAGTTGATTAATTAAGAAGGGATTAGATTAGAAATTTTAAATGCTTATAATTAGGGCCCTTCAAACGTCCAAAAAATTAATATGCGCGGCAAAAGTAGGGAGTATTAAAAAATAAAACAAAATATATAATAAACCAAAAATATGCATTTTTAATGAATTAATTATATATATTAATATATATATTGCAACAGTTTAAAAATTAAATACACATTAAATTAAAAATAGAACACAAAATAGTGAATATGCATATACATATACAATTATGTTTGCAATTTAATTTGATTTAACTAGATTTAAACCGGGTTTAAAATAAATTTAGTTAGCATAACTAAGTTTTAACAAAACTTAGTTTTAATTTAGAGAGAATTTTCTAAATTAAATTTTTTTTATTGCTTTCAGCGACTGACAAAATATAGAGAAATATTTCTTACAAATTAAATGCAATGAATGCACAAACAATTATCTTTTATTATTATTATTTAATAAATGCCAATTTTTAATTTCTAGAAATTTATATTTGGGTTTGTCTTAATTTTTGTATTAAAATATAATTAATTTTATGTTAAATTTCGTAAAACTAATAAAATTTTAATTATATCAAGTACATTTTATTTAAATTTAATAAAACATTTACTTTTTAAAAATTTATGTTAGTTTGTTTTAAATGTGGTGTGTTATTTCACTGAGCATGTCTAATAATTCTTATTAAATTTTAATGCAAAATTTTTTTTGCTTAAATTAATAACATTTTAATCTTTATTATAATAGTTTTTAAAGATTTTAAACTCTTTAATTTATTTTCAAATGAGTTTATTTAAAAGTAAATTTAGTTAGAATTAAATATATACTTCTATTATAATAGAATTGTTGAATAAATATAGAGATAAACAACATAATAGTTGAGTATATTTTTCATTCTAGTCATCGAATTACTGGTAAAAGAATAAATGAATTAAAGTGGAAATCACTCGAGAATATAGTGAATATGTTTTGTTTTGAAAAATAAAATACAATTATTGATCGCTTTTCCATTAAAAGACGGATAAAAGAATCGAGAATTGAATTCAATACTGATTTCATAATATTGTGTTTATCGTCAATATTGTAAAAATATACGAAAAAGAGGCGATCGTTAAACTAAATTATAATATGTTTTAGTAGTCATAAACCCAATTCTCTATTTGTATTTGTACTCAACCTTTCATACATTTTAAATAAAAAAAACAAAATTTAGTTAAAACTGACATAAATATAATTTATTTGCAAATTTAAAATAAAAATAACTTATAATTTTGTTTTAAAATATTTTGTAATTTAAATTTTAAAATTAAATAATTAATTTTATTATATAAATAAATCTATTTAAATAATAATAACATTTTAAGATAATTTTTTTTGAGTTAGCATTCTATTTTTATTCTATAGTACAGTATAAATTAAAATTAAATTAAAATTTACAAAATATTCAAATTAACTTTGTTTATTATAATTGAAAATTATTAGAACAAGTTTAAATAAAAATATTATTTTTAATTAAATTAATTTGCATGTACAATTGAATGTAACATTGTCAAAATTAATTCTAAGCAATTGTTATCAAGTTGCTAAAATTAATAAATTACTTGTTTTTAAAATTATTTAACTTAATCAAACAACAAAAATATATCTAGGTTAATTGATCAAGTAAATATTAAATTTTGATAAAATGATACTAATGTTAAATGTAGTGTATTGAGCAAGCATAAAACATAAAATTAAATGTCCAACAAAAAAATTTACAGTTTGTTTAAAACAAATAAAAAACTTTAACAATAAATAACTTAAATAGTCAAATGGATCATTTAAGAAAATTATTTTCAAATTAAATACTTACATAGTTTCCTCAATTTTTAGTTTTTAAGCTAAAAAAAGTCAATTTAACCAAAATCACTATTTACTGTCTGAATAATTCGTTTTACTTGTCTTAAATGTCAAACCAATGCTAAATACAGCACTTTGTGGCTCTAAATAATCAATTCTATTGATAGTTAGTTTCTCGTAATTATTTCTCTAATTAACCTAGGCTCATTTAAATCTATAGCATTTAAATTTTTATCTAATTAATTATATAGTTTTCTATTGTATTATACTATTAGCAGAAATAGCTTTTTTGAACTCTATTTTATGCAATAAATTAGTTTTAATAAATAATTTATTGATAATTAAATGATATTTCAGTTATTACAATACAAAATAAATTGTTGGAAAGATAATCATATTTTAATCAAAAAGTCATTTAAATTATTGCTATTTTATATTTTCCAAGCAAATATTTCTAAAAATCAATTTAGTAAACAACAAAAAATATTTTGTATTTTTATAATAAATTCTTTTCTGTTTGACTAAAGATAGAGCAAAATAAAAAACAAAACTCTTATTAAATAAATCAAAATTAAAACTTAGTATTAATAATAAAATTATTTCCATTTGACTACAATAACATTAAATTTATGTTTTATTCCATATAATTAAATTAATTATATAATCTTTGTATGAATTCAAATTAAAAATAAATTATTGCACATTTAACATGCAAAAAAAATTAATTAGACTAAAAACAAAATAAATAAGCAAAGTTAAAAAACTAACAATTATTTAACATGTAATTTTTGTTAATTATATTTATTAATTGTTGAATTAGTTTTTATTTTACAAAATCAAAAGTAATTTAAACCCATATTTAAAAGGATTGTATAAGTTATTGTATAAATATAAAATGTATCCTGGATATATTATAAAATTAATTAAATTATTGAATTAAGCAAAATACAGAATCAAGAGAATTAGAGACAAAATAATTGTTTATATAATTAATGTTGACTATATGTATGTACATATAATATATATTTATACATCCAAATACATCCAAAAATATATCACATTTTCGATATTCTAATATCTGTTGCAATTCTGGAACAACTTTACGAATAATTCTCGAATCTGTTTGCAATGCACTTACAATGAGTGCAATTGTCAACAAAACTTAATCGTATTAACAAAAATACACAAATACTTATAGTCATTGATGGACGTGCTTGCTGCTTTGCTCTGTTTTTGTTTAGTGCTCGTGCCAGCTCCGATTATCATGAAACACTTAACTCGACAATTGATTATTTCATATAATATAAATTAAATAAAAATAATATCAATAAAATAAAAAGCAAAAATAGCGCACAATTTATATTATTTGTCAAACATAGCATTGTATTTCAAATTTTTATCAAGCACACTATTAACATTTGTTTATTAAACACATTGACATTATTGTCGGAAAGATAACTACTTTAATGGTTACTCAAGTGTCTGAAGGTTTTGGCTGAAAGTTGCCACAACTGATAGTTTATATACTAAAGATTAATGTGGCATGAATTTTTTTATCAGTATAATTGAAGCTTTTGTGATAATCTTTACTTTACATATTTTAACAATTTTACAGTTTTTTTTATTTAATAATTTTATTTATTTTCAAGCTAATTTTGTTTGAATTAAAAACACAACTTAAAGTAAAGTAAAACAATTAAATAAACTACAAAATCAGTAAATTTTTGAATAAAAATGTAAAAAATTTATATTAAGTAAAATAAAGATTATTATTAAAATATTATTATTCATGCTCATTCCAAAATTTTTTTATTTGATATTAATTGTTAATATTTGGACCATCTTTTATATCTAAATTGTTATCTAAAACAAACATAATTGTTACTAATTGAAGGTAAGTTAACTTGTTTTAAAAATATTTTAATCAAATTGATAGTTTAAAATATTAAAGTGTATAAAATTAGAAAAGTTTAAATGTATCTTATACATTATAAAAGTTTAAATATACTTGAGCGAAGAGCATCACTAGTGAAAGCATGAAGATATTATAAAATTTATTTGCAATTTTAAAATCATTTTTATTTTCAACTTTTATAAGTAAACTATTACTTAAAATAAAGTTATTGTTTCAGTAGAAAACGTTTACACAATAAGATTTAAACATTTGTACGTTTTGTAACTAAATTGTAAATTTTATTCCATTTATCAAAAGAAAAAATATAAAAATCCTTTTTAAGAAAATATTCATTAAACAAAAAAATAGACGACTTTTAGATTTAATAAAATATTTTAGTTGTTATGCATTAAATCGATAAAATATAACAAAGAAACGAATAAAGCTATTGAAAAACTTTTGTCGTTAAATAGCGATATTAAACAAATTATAGTGATTTTGTTTGCAATTTTCATTCGGCATATATTTAGATATTGATATAATGCTGGAAAACATAATTAGCAAAACCAAACCAACCGTTAGTCCCGAGCCATCAGTATTTGTTCAAAAAGCAATCGCTTATTGGTATTAATAAAAGAAATCATTGAATAACTTATTAATAGTTTGTTTGAGTTGTTATCGAAAGTTAAATAAATAGAAAAAAGAAATTTGGAGTAAAAGTTGAATTTATATTTTGCTCATTTAATTCATCTGGTGATGCACATCGATGTAAACTTTTTGCGCAAAAATTTATTTATTCGCTGACTTCATCTCTTTTATTAGTTTTAAAGTCGTATTTCTATTATTATTATTATTTTTCTTTTGCTTTTTGGTTTGAGAAGTAGAGAAGTAGTAGTAGTAGTAGTGCTTAAGCTGTTGGAGTGTTAGCGACGTTAGGGTTCATATGGGAAATGTCAGTTACTATTTAAAAATAAATTTTGTTTTAACTGTTTATAGCATTGGTTTTATAACAATTCAAAGTTTTTGTCAAAAATAATTGAAATTGTCTTTTCATTCAAATCCCAATGAATCGATTTGGGAATTTGAAAATTGGCTTCAATTGAATGCAAGTCATTCTTCTTTACGGAAGATTACCCAACAATTTGAAACAAAACCATATTTTCGATAATTCTAAATACATATCACGTTTACCGCTAATAATTAATTTAAGTTTCCTACACATAAATTTCTATTAAATTATACTTTAATAAATTGTTTTATTTTTTAATTTATTAGTTATCTTAAAAAAATATTATTTAAAAAATAGTAGGAATGTGTGTTTTGCAGCTTTCGTTATGTAATAAATTTTTAATAAATATTTATTTAGTTAATTAAATAATATAATTAATTTTAAATTGTTAAACCTAATACTGTATTAATTTATAAATTAATTATTGTTTTGAAATAAGCTGTATATTAATTAGCAAGTTGTGTAATAATTTATACAGCAAATATTTCATAAACTGTAATTAAATAGTTTTTAAAAAGATATATAATCTTTGACGGTTAAGAGCATGAAAAATTTGTTTTAGTATTGAAAAGATGTGTAAAAATGTTATTTTCAACTAAAACCCTTAGTTCTAAATATAAAAGACTGACATTTTATAAAAACAAACCAACAATTGTCTGCTTTTGCTTAAAATTGATTTAAATAATAATTAATTGCAAAGTCATAAAATTTATTTTATCTTGATTGCTTAATTAAACCAAAGATCTACTCTTATTTAAGAAATATATTGTTTTTTTAATTTTTCTGGATATAAAATAAGTTTTAGCATAGTTTAAAGCAAATTTTATTTAAAACATTTTCAAATGTGTCTGATACATGCAGTATATAAATAAATATTAATACGAAAATTATTCTGTTCAAAACCATTCAAAAAATATAATCAAAGTAAAAAATAAAATAATTTTAAATAATACTTCCACTTACAAACACTCCCCAAAACACAATAAATTAAAGATTTATAAATATTTTTGTAATTTTCAAATATTTACTCTTATGTATTAAAATATAAAAAAATAATTCTTATTAAAAATTTAGTATTAAAACTGTATGTACAAGGTTTCACTTATTGGATGCAATTATTAATTTTTATAAAATAAATAATTATTTAGTACAAATATAATTTATATTAAATTACAAAATAATTAATAAAAAAATAATATAAAACCAAATAAAGTTTTATATTAGTTTATTTATATTATAAATTGTAATTGAAATGATAAATTATTATAATAATAATTTAATAACAATTTTTAAAAACTATTTGATATGAAAAATTAAATTTTTTTTATTAACAGCTCAGATGTTTTGAATTAATTTTAAATTTATACATTTTTGCAATTTAATTATAACTTATTTATACTAATTATTAAAAATAATTTTATATTGAAAATATATAACAAACAATTTATAATTTAAATTTAATACATTATTTGTTAAATTATTGTAATATAAAATCAAATATTCTAAAATTGCTATTTTATGCTGGACACTCTTTAGTTACACTAAACTAACTCTAATGCAAAAATAGATAATAAGAAATATTTCGATATTCAATAGCAAATATTGAATGCGACAAAGATTAGGTGAATTTAGAAAACTTTGATTTTATTTTACAAAGGATTTCATTGTATGTTTGCTCTATGAGTGCGAATATAGAATTCAATTTCTGTGTCTATTATATTCAATATAAAATATGATATTAACGGCTTTATAGAAAATTCTTCACAAATATTTCTATTTTTCAAAGGCTTTAAATAAAATTATAGTTTGATTTATATTGAAGTTTGTGTACAAAGTGTGTCAGAACCGAAGGTTTTATTTTTCTAAACATTTGTTTTCAAACATCTTTCTATATAAGCCAAAACAAATCTTTAGTTTTCTACAATAATTTAAAACTTTCAAAAAGTAGAAAACTTCAAAAAATAAACAAAACTGAACAATATCATCTTAATATATTTTCAAAAGTAGACTTTCAATTCAAATGTAAATTTCATTATTTTATTAGAATTGTAACAACTCTATAGACAGTTTAGCCAAATTTTTATTCTCAAAACTCAAATTTGATTTTACAAAATTTTAAACCAAAAATTACAATTTAATTTTTAATATTTTCAATTAAAAAAATACAAATTGATATATATTAATTTTGCCCATAAATTACAAAAATAGCAATATAAATTTCAATCGACTTTGATGGTTGGCAAACATAAAAGGTAGTAGTACTTTTTTTTAATTAAAAACTTTATATTTAAAAATTTTTCAAAACAATTATTACTTTTTTTTCTTCATTTACTTAATTTATAAGGTTTTACAGATTTGCGGCTAATATACTCACTTCTCTTTATTAACAACCTTATAATCCAAGCTTTCAATTTGCAATCAATACACTTATAATATATCTAAGATAGTATATATAAAGGGTAGTAGTAGTTCTTTTTATTAATAATCTTATAAAGAGTGAACATACTGATTTCAATCAATATGTTAAAATGACATGGGGAACTATGTATTATATATATATATATATATGTGTATTTAAATAATTATAGAATTTCTAGCATATTGATAAATGTTTTTAAAGTTATTTATTGTTTTACATTATCTAGTATTGTAAGTAAATTATATATTATTTGTTTGGAAATTGACAATTGCTCTTGCAAATTTTTTTTATTTATTAGCTATAAATTAATATCTACCATAAATTACCGTATTTAAATTTTAATTTACAATATTTTTAAAATAATTTGTTTTAAAATATTTAATTTAAATTAGCAATTAATAAACTGATAATAAAATTTGTTATAAGTTAAATATAATTTTATAATAAAAGAAAAATTCTATAAGTATTTTATTATATTTAATTTTAATTAATGCAATTGAAGTAATTTTTTATATAAACAACTATAGTTTTGTATAATGTGCCAAATTATTTACAAAAAATTAACTTGATTAAATTGAAATTAAAAAATATTTTAGTTATTAAATATAATTTAGCGCTTGCTTGATTAAACAATACCAACATTTATATACAGTATTGTATGTGCTTTAGCTAATAGATTAAATCGAACAATGTGGAAATATAATAGAGCACAACTTTTAGTAAACTTATGTTCAATTTGTTTGTGCTATAAATTGGCAATAAATTGCTTCAAATAAATTAAAAACAGATTCAGTTAAATTTGTAGTTAAAACAGCAGTCTAAGTCAATTAGTTTAAAAATAACAACAAAAACAAATAAAATTTTAATTTGTTTTGCTTAAAACATGTTAAAATTTTGCGTTGAATAATTAAAATTGTAATAAATCTTTAAACTCAAACTTTTGACAAGTTGATATTTATAAATTAAAATTATATAAAAACTTTCAAATAAAATGTTTTCAAATTATTGTTTATGTTTTGGTGTTAATTATTATTATTTTTTGTATAAATTTTAACAAATTAAATAAATATATAATTTAAAAAAGTATTAAGTAAATACTTTAATTAAAATATAAATTAAAAAGGTTAAACTAAATAATAAAATATTATGCATACAAAATATTTAAATAAATAAATAAATCTAAAATAATAGATTTTACACAACTTCTACAATAAATTCAAAATAAAAATTTATTAACTTATTTAGAAACAATGTATTTATTCATTTAATAGCTTTATATTAAATTATTAAACATAAAAAACTTATTCAAATATATTTCATCTAGCATATTATAGTTCTAAATATTTAACTAAATAAAATTTTTATTAAAGTTTTTTTCATTTGTCTGAAATATATCTAAAGATTATATTTAATTTATAAAATATAAATTTATCAAGTTTATATATATATGTTTTATCAATGATTTATCGATCAAAATATTTTACAGTTTAACCTGTGTTTGATGCTATGCTAGTAAATAATGTATAACACACTGTATTGTAGAATAATATACAGCATTAGTACAGTATAAAGTATAACATATTATAAATTCGTTTTACTTATTACTCCTGTAATACCTTAGAATTTATTGCTTAATAAAATATTTGACAATTTTTAATCTTAATAAAATAATCGATTAAATCTTATGTTTAAAAACATTTGTTTAAAGTTTAGTTAATCTTTAAGAGAATTATTTCTTTAAGCGTCTACGAGGAAAAACAAAATTGTTTTGTAACGTAAAGATAGACTCAATTTGTGAGGATTAAGGGATTAATACGACATTTAAATAAGGAATTGTAATTAGAAGTTAAATTAAGAGAAAATTTCTTAAAAACAAAATTTGTTTTATTCCGGTATACATATGCGCACAATATATATACAGACAAAGGAATTCGAAACGATACAAAAATTTTGCTATATAACGATAACGATTGCTATAAATAGAGCAACTTGTACATTTTATAACTAACTTTACATTTTTAACTTTTACTGGGTGTGAAATAAGTACTAAAGCATTAAGTTCAAATATCAGAGAAAAAACAAAAGTTTTTAATTTTAAACTTTGATAAAAAATAATTAAAGTGATGTTTAAATTCAAAGTCAATAAATTT
>JAQFXP010003819.1:0-11757 GCA_034693685.1 Belba bartosi | reverse complement strand
TACCCCTTTAGTGCACCGCCCACTGCCCCCGTCACCGAAGAGGTACGTAAAATGGCCGCCAGTTTACCCGACAGTTTCGATTGGAGGAATGTGAGTGGAGTCAACTATGTGTCACCCGTTAGAGATCAAGGTTTGTATTAAGCGAATAAAATCAAATTTGAATTAACAAAAGTCAACCCAAACCTGGGTCAGGCGGTTGCGGCAGTTGTTATATCTTCTCGTCTATGGCTATGCTTGAGGCGAGACTACGCATACGTACAAACGGCTCCGTTAGTGAGATCCTGTCCCCACAAGAAGTACTCGATTGTTCGAATTATGCCCAGGGATGTGCTGGTGGATTTCCCTATTTGACCGCGGTAATTTTTAAATACATAGCAATAAGCTTTTAAATATTAAAATAATTTAAATTAATGTAACTTGTTTAATTTTAGGGCAAATATGCTCAAAATATGGGTGTGCCGTCAGAGAGCAATAATCCCTATAAGGGTAGAGACGGTACCTGTGCTGAGAAGAAGTGTCGGCGCTATTACACGGCTGACTACGGCTATGTCGGCGGTTATTATGGCGCCTGTAATGAGGAACTGATGCGAATACAGCTGGTGAGAGACGGGCCTCTTTCGGTCACTTTTATGGCTTACGACGACTTGTTTGGCTACACGAGTGGAATATATAAACACAGCAAGGTCACTCTAAATACCAATTCAAATGAGAAGTTCAATCCATTTATTGAAACCAATCACTCAGTTCTGGTGGTCGGCTACGGAACTGACAAGAAAACTGGTCAAAAGTATTGGATAGTAAAGAACAGTTGGGGCACCGGTTGGGGCGATAAGGGATACTTCCTTATAGTTCGGGGCACTAATGAGTGCGCTATTGAGAGCATGGCTTTGGAAGCGTTTCCGATTGCATATTAAAATTAATATTAATATTGTTAACTAATTTGATTTAATGATTAAATAAAGTTTTAATTATTGATATTTTAAATTGGAATCTAAAGTTTAATTTAAATAAAAATTAATTAATTAAAGTACAAAACGACTATACAATACATAACCTCATCCCCTCTCTTGCCCAGGGATCGTGAAGGATGTGATCAGTCAAAAATCCTCCTAATTATAAAACTTGGGATTTATCCCCCCCTCCCCTTTTAGCATTTAGTCGGCGGAAAGGTACCCTCTCGACTTTTTGCCAGCCGCCCTACGCGGCCGGAAAATTGTTTTGGTTTTTGGCCAAAATTGGGAAATTTTTCCTAAATCCGGATTAAATCCAGTTAAATTAACTAAATTTAATTTAAATCCAGTGTAGATCTATTTGAATTAGATAAAATTTTATCACAAATATATAGTTTTTTGAGCGTTTTTGGAAAAATCCCTTTCCTGATGCCCTCCACCCTGGATTTGCCGACCTTCTCGATCTCTGTTCTTGCCCTTCCTCTTTTTCTCTTTCTCTCTCTCTCTCTCTCTCTCAAAATAAATAATAGATTTTATTTAATGATTTAGTTATAAAATTATATAATTATTATTAAAGTTAAAAACAAACTATTAAGAATAATAAAAATCAATAGAATCAATTAATACATTTATTTTAAATATATTTTATTTTTAATAAATATTAATGAACACATTTTTATAATTATTAAACTCCAAAAAAGAATAATTTTAATTATTAATAAAATTTAAACGTCTTTTTAAATTATATAAAAAGTATAAATTAAAATTAGAAATAAAAACTATCTCATATACAAAAACAATTATACAAACTATAAATCCAATTTGAATAAACCAAAGTGGACCTTTAATAAACTTGTCTAGTTTAATTTTATAATCAAATGCTATATTTAAAATTTTTAATTTGTTTAAGCTAGGGTTAGCTTTATTTCCATAAATTTTATTTATTATTTCTAAAATCAACATGTAACGATTTAATATTCCCACGTCAACTGTATATTTTAACCTGAATATAAAGACAAATAATATTAATTAATATTTTAGTTTTTCTTATTAGAAACATTAAAAATTGTTTATATGTAAATTTTTAAAAAAATATTGCTATTTTAATATTATTTAAAATATAATAAATTTGCTTTAAGTTATTTAAAGTTAATAATAATTAAAAATTATTTACTATTAATATTAATATTAATATTATAGATTGGAATGTTTATATTGCATTCTGTATGTTACACAGAAATATTAAAATATCAATATTTATATGATTGACTAAAATACAAAAATTTCACTTAATAAAAAAATTACTTTACTATGTCTGATTTACTTTACTAAACCATTATTTTACACTAATTTAAATTTGTATTATAATAAATTTATATTATTATTGAAAATATTCAAATTCGGAACTCGACCGGAATTCTCGACTTATTTTGGTAGGGATCGGGATTCCCGACTCTCGAGATCGACTTTTACTTATTTTGCATATATATAAACCCATATAGAACTAACTATTTTTATTATTATATTTAAAAAATATTTTGAATATATAAACCCTTAAAATAATTGAATTTTATCTCAATTACTGTAGTAACCTTATAGTGACCCTTTTTGCATCGTATTTTTCTCTTCAGTTCCTGACACTGATAAATTGTTGATGTAAAGCAGGAATCGTAAAGGGAAAAATCAGTCAAAAATCGCCCTGATTTTAAAAATTGGTATTTATCACCCCTAGCATTTGGTCCGCGGAAAAGTACCCCCTCGATTTTTTGCCGGCCGCCGTTTTAAACAAAATAGGGAAATTATCCCTAAATTGGTGCTAAATAAGGTTTAAATTCAGTTAAATTAGGTAACTTTTTATCATATATATATTGGTTTTTGAGCATTTTTGGAAATATTCCTCCCCTAGGTTTTTGCCAAAATTTTGGGAAAAATCTTTACCCTGATCACCACCTGGATCGGCCGACTTTCTCGATCTCTGGTTTTATACATGTTGTGTAATCAGTTTTAATAAGATTATTACTAGCATATTTTTTATCAAATATAAAACAAATTTGAATAATTGTTTTTGTATAAAAACAATTATACTTAGATAGCTTAATATTTGTTAAATTAATAACAAGTTTTCCCAAGTAATTTAAATTTAAAAACTTTACTTTTGTTTCAATTTGTAGTAAATTGAACTGAATTATAAAGAAAGAGTTGATAATTTTTGATTATATAAAATCTTGGGTTGACACTAGTTAAACCTACCCAACCCGACTTTTTTAAAAGTTCAACCCAAATTAGATATATTTAGGCTTAACCCGACTCAACCCAAACCGACCCGATTTTTTTCTCTATATTAAACTAGTAAGACAAATAAAAATACATTTTAATAATTTGTTTATGATGTGGATGACTTTTATGTATATATGAATACACATATTGTTGAACATAACGATGTTTTGATTCCATTAAATTTAAATATGAATAACAATCCTTAATATTTGCGGCTCTATTTGAAGTAACAAGCAAAACTACTTTTCTATTTATTACGTCTTTTATAATATTTTCATTAAAACAAAATAGTTTGTTGTCGTTATAATCGATATTCATTAGATTTTTATATTTTAATAATTTTTTGTTTAATATATAATATATTTTTAGTTTAAATGTTTTGACATATTCTAAACTTTCTTTTCCGGCAATAAGTAGTTCGGGTTTATCGACGATATCTTCTAATGTGTCGACAGTTAGTGACGGTTTGTATTGGAAATAATTTCTTAACAATAATCCGGTGAATGAATGCATTAAAATAGTTGTACTTAATATCCATATATATAATAAAATATAAAATAAAAATAATTTTCTTATTTTTGTCTTAAAATTTAATCGAATTAAATAAAAGTAGTTTGTCGATTGATTGATAAAATTTTGGCATAAGTTAAATAACAAATAAAAAAGTGAAATATTTGAAGTAGTTGATATTTTCATTATAAGTGCAATTACAAACCATTGAAAAACAAATGTAATCCAAGTCTAATAATTTTATTAATAAAACAAATATTTAAAAAAAAATATTAATTAAATTAATACAAATTTACCTGAAAAGTAAATAAATCTAAAAACGACAAAAGTGAAATGTTAGAATTATGTTTTAAAACGCTTAAAATGGTTGTTCCATATTGTTGCATTAGAGGTACAAAAACACTTGATTTCATTATATCTTCATTAAAATATGTACCAGCTAAACAAGCTACACTCTAAATTAATTATTTATTAATTTACAATAAATATATTTATTATCTAATTATTATTAACTATTTAAATTAAATAATTAATACTTACTTTAAAACTATTGCATTTTTCATCTTTTACTATAACCGCCAAATTTAAATTGCATTGAATGTACTTGGTTAATCCAGAAAAAAATGCATATAAAACGACAAATAACTGAAAAATTTTTATTTATTTAAATATGTGATTTACTAGTTTAAATGAATTAAGTATTTACATTATATGAAGTAATTATAATTTCTCCCGAAATTGTTTGATTATTAAAACATTTTAATTTTGTATTTATAATATAGCTTGTAACATTTGTTACTATTGAAAATATTGCAAATATATTTTTATAAGATTTAGCAGGCATAATTTTAAATAATACTTTTTTTTTGTAAAAAATATTAATATTAAACTTAAATTTTTTTATAAAATATATTTAAATTTTATTGAAAAATTGAGTAAAACTTTTTAAATTAAAATCTATATTATAAAATTGCTTATAATAATAATAATTAGTATTGTATTTTAATAATATTTTATTTCTAATCCAATCATTTTATTGATTTTTTACTTTTATGCATTTAATAGCAAAAAATCAATTAAACATGAATTAAAATATTAATTGAAAATTATTTTGTCAAAAATGTTTTTAATTTATTATAACATTAATTAATTGAATATTTTATGTCAATATTTTTGTGTATATATTAAAAAATGATATTAACATTATTATATTATACTATATTAACATTAGTTTTTGTGTTATTGTTACTTAACACAAAACCTAACTTACAAACTTAAATAGTAGTAAATTAAATACTATTTAAACAATAAAATGTTTTTTTGTATATTGTATTAGACAAAATAAAGCATTAAACAAATACAAATAATGTTAACAAAATCAATAATTAATTTAAGAATACTTACTAGCACAACTGTTATTATTATTTAAAAAAACAAAAACAAATATTAAAATTAAAATTAATTTTAAAATCGAGTTTTAAATTGTAAGTTACAGTACATAAGTGACGCAAATCTATAATAGTACTGAAAGACATTTGACAAAAAGAACATGCTAAAAATGTTTCCCATATAATATATATATTTAATATAATTACAGTACTGTATATATAATTAGTTTATAAAATAACTTATATATAATTTATTTAGATGCATTTAATACAAGGTTAAATCATAAATATTTAGTTAAAAATAAATAAATAACAAGAAATATTTTGTCAAATTAAACTAAATTGTTTAAAATTAAACAAAATAATTAATTCTATATAAATTTAAATTTTAAAATATTTTAATAGAAATCTATGAAATGTAATTTAAGGACCTCTTCCCCAAACAATAATAAGTTGACTAAAAAACGAATAAATTAATTTTTTAAAATTTTTACACAATTTTTGTTTGTTTTTTATTTTTTTAAATTTAATACAATTACTTGATTTGAAATAAATTATAAAGTTATATTTATTAATGCTCTCTATACTAAAACATGACACGAAAATATTTTTAGAATTGAATGTATCATTTAAAAATTATAAAAATTAGAATCCCATTTATATTATTCATACTAGGTAAAAATTCTCTTAATTGTTTATTAGTTTTATTTACTTAATATTCTTTAATGATACAACTACAAATATTTTAAAATATTCAAAAGTTTTGTAATTTTTGCCAAGCTTTTTCTAAAATAATTGTTGCAAAGCAAAATAAATATGCAATTAGTAAAAAATAAATTGGACCTATAACAAATGCATCAAAACTTATTTGATAATTATGTAAATTTGAATATTTGATATTTATATTTCTGCTTCCATAAATTTGGTTCATTATATTAATTATTTTTAAATAATGTAATATATTTCCATTTTCGAATGTTGTTTTCATTCTGTTTAAATAACAAGTTACAAGTTAATTTTTAATGTCAATTATTTTATTACAATTCGTAATACGTCTTAGTTTATAAATTATTAAGCTTAGCATCTTTTATTGTGTATTAAATAAACAAGTTTAATTTATTTAATTTATATTTTCTAAAATATTTTTTGTTATTTAATTTTATTAGTTTTAACCAGTTCATCAACAATAAAATTAAAAACTAATTTTTATCACTATTAAGATTAGAACAAAAAGCTAATTTTAGATCCAAAATTTACATAGTTAATAATTTTCAAACGTTAAACAAATAAATAGATACTCATAAAAGGCAAAAACTTTTGCATCAAAGCAATAAAAATATAATGTTTTAATTTTTAATAAATAAGCTTTTTGGTCAAACACAGTGTAAAAGAAAATTAAATAAGAGATAAAAAATCGATTTAATCATATTGGAGAATAATTCTAAAATTTAGATAAAAATAAACAAGAACAGAATTAAAAAGCAAGTGTTGTACTATATTAAAAATAACAAACATTTAAATTGTGTTTTTACAGGTACTAATTTTAGAATACATTATATTATATAATTTATATATACTTACATTTTGTAAATTTTTGAGTGACCAGGTTGATTTTTATATAAATAACTATATCGAAATTGAGGAAAATATTTGTGTTTAGCTGTCATTAAGTTTAAGTTTGGATAAAATAATTTAATACTTTCAGCCGAAAGTGAATTAAAAAATAAAACTATTTTTCTGTTAACCAAATCTTTTAATATATTATCATCAAAAAAATATAATCTATTTTTGTAATTAATTTTCATTTGTTTTTCATATCTTAATAATCTCTCGTTTAATATATTATATATTTTTGAGTCAAAATCTTTTATATTTTTAAAACTATCTCTTCCGGCAATTAATAACTTGGGATTATTTACAATATCTTTTAATGATTTAACAGTTAGTGAAGGTTTGAATCGAAAATATATATTCAATAATAATCCGGTGAATGAATACATTAATACAGTTGTACTTAATATCCAAACATATAATAAAATATTAATTTTTATTAATTTAATTTTATTGTTATAAATATTTAAATTTTGAATTAATTTAAAATGGCTTGTTGATTGATTGATAAAATTTTGAAACAAAAATAGTAACAAATTTATAACTTTATAATTTGTACTTGTGAATAATTTTAATAATATAGTCAACAAAATTAACAAACTAAAAAATGTAATCCAAATCTATTAATAATAGATATAAACATATTAAATAAAACAGATTAATTTAAATAAAAATTTACCCAAAGAGAAAAAAGACTTATGAATGATATAAATGACATATTGTGCTCATATTTTAAAACGCCTACAATCACTGTACCGTATTGTTGTATGAGTGGCACATAAACACTTGTTTTTATCATTTCATTTGTAATATTTGATCCAACTATACAATAGATATTCTATTAAATAAAGTAATATAAATTAATCTAGATAAAATTTGCAAAACAGATCAATAGTTTTAATAAAACGACATTTTAAAATAAATTATTTTATTAAATATAATATAAACAAAATTAGAATAAATAATTTAAAATAATACAAACTTTAGATTCGTAGCAATTTTGAATTTTTACTGTAACTGCCATGTTTAAATTACATAAAATATAATTTATTATTCCCGAAAAGAATCCATAAAATGCCGCAAAAGGCTAAATAAAATTAAAAATTATAATCGTATTTTAAAATATTATAAACATGATAAATTATTTTTACAGTATTTGCAGTTGCTAAAATCTCTGCTAAAATTGTATTATTAGTATTGCATTTTAATCTTTTATTAAAAATAAAATTTTTTATATTAGTCAAAGTTGAATAAATTGCAAATATTTCTTTATATAAAGGAAATAAAGCCATTTTTATATTTAATCTCTATTCAATTTATTAAATAAACGCAGGCTTTATGTGATAAAATTGCTTTAATAAAAATTAAATATAAAATAATAAATTAATAAATATTAGTTTTAAATTGTTATGTTTTAATATTTAAAATCAAACTTGTAAATTTAATTAGAATTTATTTATCTTTTTTCAAATGTATTCTGATAGAAATAAACAATTAAAAATTAATATAATAATTATAATAATTATAATATATTTCTTTTATTTAATAAAAATATTGTTAATGTCATTAAAAATAATTGTATAATTTTATCTTAATTTTAATAAAAATAATTATTTTTTTATAAATAATAATTATCATTAATTAAAACATTATTTTTTATGTTTAAAATGTGCTTACTTATAATAATTAAAAATTTAGATCGGTATTACGTCTAAAGCGGTGAAGTTAACTAATGGCAAAAAATTTTATAAAATATTATTTTTTATAATCAATACTTTATTATCTAAATGTCATAAATTTAAATCTATAATAAGCAAATAATTATATGATAATTAATACGTAAAATTGTAATTTTGTAAATTATTTAAAAAATAAATGTAAACTATTAATAGGCGTATGTGACTAATCCCCCTATCTTGTTATCACTTAAATTTTTACGTTTATTTTATAATATAAATATTTTTAAAAAACAATTTAATATAATAAAATTTTATATATATTTTTTTTAAATAAATTAAAAATTTAAATTATTACAGTAGTTTTAATTTGTAGCCAAGTGTAGTTTAAAATTTTTAAAGAGATTTTCTACAATTATTTTATTTAAATTTTGTAGCGTAAACGTGACCAGGAAATATTTTGTGTTTTTGTATATTAATTGAAAATAATTCCTTAAATTGGTGCTAAATTGGTTTAAGTTCAATTAAATTAAGTAAAATTTACTCATAAACCGATGTGGCTAAAGCAGGCCTAATAAGCCTAATAAACAAACAACGAAAGCTTAATGCTGGTATGAGTTATCTAGTAAAATTTAGCAGTTGTATCATGCAAATAAATATAAAAAAAGGAAAAATAAAATAATATTTTTAAAACAATTTGAATAATTTCAAGATTTTATTTTATCAAATTTTTATTTAAATTATTTTTAAAATGCAAACAAAATTGACTACATTTCACACTTTATATGTGAATAAAAGTTAACTAGGCACTTATCTCACTATGATTGCCGTTTACTTGTTTAAGGCTTTTAGAAAATTGATTACTGTTTTTGGAACATTTAAAGCAATTAGAAGCCAAATATATTATTTTTAAACGCAATTGGGGGCGTTAAGGGGCTTTTTGGCTGTAAAGTTTATATAGGGAGAAAATAAGATTTTGGTTTTTATGGTTAAGTGGCATGATAAAAACCATTCAAAATAACTAGAAACATTATTTTACGACAAAAGAAATAAAAATACTAATTATTGAGTCAAATGGTAAACAATTTGCATGTGATTTATAAAGAAATCATATTTTATAATGCATAAACAATACAGCCAAAAAGCCCCTTAACGCCCCCAATTGCGGTTAAAACTAATATAGTTAAGTTATAATTGTTCCAAAAACAGCAATCAAGTTTTTTAAAACGGAAATCATAGTTAGAGCATTCATTCCATTCAAAGCATTTAATAGTTAAACTCACATCTGATCATAAATATATAGAGTCTTTGCATTGATTTTGGCTTTAAGTGAGTTTTCTCTCAAATATAATTCATTTATTGTTGACTCAAATTACGAACCGATTAATGCAAATACGACTGAAATAAATGTCGTCAACAGTGATGTCCGAACTGTGAGTCATGTTATCCAATCTGTACTCAATTAATCTCAAGATAGCAGTTGTCGACAAAAGTAATCATTTTTTCACTTCTTATTCAGAAAAGTATTTCAAAACTGTTGTGTATATCGACTGTAAGTTTGACATAAGGCTTGAAATTCCGGTTCTGTTATCAAGTGATACAAAATCTCTATTATATTCACAAAATCACACTTTTGTTAAACGCATTGTCCGTTTGATTAGTTTGCACTTAATTAGCAATAAATTAGAGTTTGTTTTCAAATTAGTCATTAATTCAGTTATAAATCAGTTATAGATTTGAAACTAAAATTAATTTAATTAAAGAAATTAAAGAATTTTTGTAAAAGTTTAGTTCAATTTAGGTTTAAATTAAATAAAAATAATAGTTTTTTGTCTGAAGTGACGGAATGTGAAAATAATGATTATTTGGATTTCAATTGCGATTTAAATGTTTGTAAACTAATCGTTGAAAAGTTTTACCATTTGAGTGAACAAAGTGTTGGAAATAATGATTTGAAGTGTTTTTGGCCTAAATGTCGGTTTACATCAAAATACTTGAGAGAACTAAAAGCGCATCAATTAATGCATTTAAATACCAAATTTATCTGCGATTGGAGTGAATGCGGAAAATCATATTCACGTAAACAGCGATTGGATTCACACAAACGAGTCGTTCATTTGAAGAAAACTCAATATAAATGCGATTATAAAAACTGCGGAAAAAACTTTTTAAACAAAATATTGCAATGAATTTAGTTGTATTATCAATACTAAGCATTGATCCCTCCCTCAGGAGGAGGTACAGACGTTTTGGTTCTTTTATATAAGTTGTAACTCTGAATATGTAGACATTCTTAAATTAGCTTCAATTTAGTTCGCATGTACTTCGAACTGATTCTAACTATATTTGTATTACCTTTTATCCATTTATTCAATAAACTGATTATGTGCTCAATCAACGGCTAAATTCATTTAACCGCATGGGAAGTGCATTGCATTTGGGGGCTCGTCCGGGATGGTTTGGTAAAAAGAGAGCGTACGTCGTAACGAGTTGGACTCTATTGTAGCTCTGCGGCCCTAGAGACCGTAATTATGGAATTTATGGTATTCTTCGTTTTAGCGTTTGGTCAACTATTGCGTCAACTACTGCCGCCCGAGTTCTAACAGCACTCTGCGTCCTTACCTCTGTGGTCGACTCATTGCGCGAGCGAACAGCCCACATGTACTGTCGTAGTTAGGTCGGGGTAAGTTTCCGTACTATAGCCTTTAAGCTTTGCCGTGGATGTGGTCTGTGAAGGCTTCGTCAGAACCCTTTATATATCGCCAGCCCTCTGTCGTCAAACCGGTACGCAATTGGTGTGTATTTCCGTGTACGCCGACCCGAACCTGACGGAAAATTCCCAAAGCTTGTCACCAACCGTAGCGGTGCCTGAGGTTTGAACTCTATTTTATCAATTTATTCCCTAGACTAATATACGAGTTACATAAACTATTCTTTATATTATAATTAGAATTTAATATCTTACTAAAACAAATTAAACAAGTTTAATTTAAGTTAAAAGCGCAAGTCAGAGGGGCCATGATGGCCAACCCTCCTATGACTTTAGCCAAAGTACGGCAAGTAGTTAATGATGTAGTGTCAGGTCAAATGGGAACTGTATGTTCTATGAAATTAGACAAATATTTTGGGGAAATTAGCCTTAAATGTGTTCAATGGATGAAAAACGTTGAGGAATAAACAAAGTGTAAAGGTTGGACAAATGCTAACCGAGTTGAACGCTTTGCGGGTATGCTTGGCGGCGATGCTAGCAACTGGTACGATTTTTATTTTGCTCGTACTCAACCGCCTATTGCCGATTGGATAGCCCTAAAAGATTTGTTTATAAATTATCATTTACCAAAAGAT
>JAQFXP010003818.1:0-11758 GCA_034693685.1 Belba bartosi | reverse complement strand
TCTCTCTCTCTCTCTCTCTCTCTCTCTCTCTCTCTCTCTCTCTCTCTCTCTCTATTTTAATTAATATCTTATTATTGCAAAAATATGTCTTAATTACAGTTTATACTTCAAAACAACGTGTGTTTTGCAAATTAGATTCCGGGAAAAAAGTTTTCTTATTTGTAAACACTTATGACTTATAAGAGCAAGTTATGAGCATTCGTTTGAAAAATTAATTCTAAGAGTTTTGGAAGGCTAATTTTTTTAGTGAATTTTTTAGTTATGGCATAATTTCTAATGTAAATCATTTTGTTGGCAAGTTAATACTAGATTATGTTTTGTGACTTAGCTAGCTCATATATTTTAGTTTGTTTGACAGTGTAAAATATTACAGATTAATAAATGATTTAGATCAAATGAGCAAAAATAAACTTAACTGATATTTATCATTAATTTTGCTGAAAATAATCCTAATTATAGCCTTAAAATCATAATTAATTTCGAAAATCTAGTTTTGATTATTTTTTCAAACTCAAACATTATTTCGGAAACAATAAAAATTATTTTTGCTAGCTAATTATGTTCCGGCTCTAGTCGAGCCCTGAAATTATTGGAAAAAATATTAACAATTAGACGAATGACATCACATCGTAAGCCATAACCAAAAAAATAAGAAAAATATTATTTAATACGAATTTAATATTCAAAACATTGTTACAAAAAATATCAAAAACAATACTTAACTAAAAATAATCATAAAATGCATACAATGTAAGCGAAAAATACAATTTTTTTTATTTTTAGCATTTTAGGAAAAATATGCAATAATTTTCATTTACATACAAATCGAGTCGAAAAAAGACGCAATTTCTCTCAAAACGATATTTTATTATACACTGTATTATATAATAAGCAAATAATTGCTCTAATATTATGTTTTCGAAAATTCTAGTCACAAGTTAAACAAAACTATCGCTTTTGTATATATATTCGCAACTAATGTGTTATATGTGTTATGTGTTGTTGCACTGGCGATGAGTAGCAGATATTCTGTTGGTGTTAATTGAAATCTAACAGAATTTTTGCGAATAAAGTCATGATTTCGTTGTTATATCATTTGTTATTCACACTATACGTATGTTTTCTCAGTTCTATTGTTATCTTTAAATTACTATTTATTTATTCTGAAAATTCTCTTGACAAACTATATTGGAGGTAACCAAGGCATATATAAATAGGTGGATAACTATACTTTGTAATAGATAAATTTAATAATAACATGTTAATATATTGTAAAATTTATTTATGTGCCTAGCTAATCTTTAAATTTTAAATTTTAATATATTAACCTTGTCATATAAATGGTAAACGTAGAACAGCCTTGCTATTCCTATCAAAATAAATCTTAATCTCTTTGTGTCAATAACTCTCTGAACTTTTCAGATAAGAGTTTTCAGATAAATAATAAATAAATTGTTTTCTTAATTACGATATTTTTCGCTCAAATATCAACAGAACGTAAAGTTAAAGTTAGCAGAACTCTAATACCGATATAATAGCAATAAGTTATAATAACAACACATTTCTGTTCGGATCAATATTCTGTATATGAAAGGTATTATAACTTATTATATAATATTTTAGAAAAATGTTTTCTATAAAACTTTATATAAGACTTAAATTTTAAAGAATTAGATTAAATAAAACTTCGAAAACATAATTGAAATTTTGACAAGTTTATAATTTTTGTTTTTATTTAAAAATATGGTTTTGTTAGATAAGTATTATTCAGTATAAGCAAACATTATTGATGTAAAATACATAATTAAACGAGATGATATATTTTCTAATTATTATTTTAGCGGCATGAAATCAAATTTATTGTTAGTATTTGAACGGGCAACATTTACTTGTTTTACTTTTTAACTAGTTAGCAAACTAATCCCATAATCAAAGCGCTTAGCTCGAAAGCTTTTTACTTATTTGATAAAAACTTTTTCTCGTTTTTCTCTTTTATCCCGTCTTTAATGCATTTCCGTCACTACAGTATTTATGTGTAATTACGAGTTTGAAGCACTTGAATAGATAAACCAAAAATTGTATCAAAACTGTTTGCCCCGAAAGCACAATATATTTACCATCAAGTCTTTGGGCAAAAATTTGAATTTTTTTTCCAAATTAATGCTAAATTTATTTTAAATTCAATTAAATTTAGTTAAATCCAATTTGAATTCAGTTAATGTTGGTAAATTTTTATTATAAATATTTGAGGTTTTTAACGAAAATTTCCTGCTTTTATACCTCACTAGGTTTTTGGTCAAAGTTTTGGCAAAAATTCCCACCCTGATTCTCTGATACATCGGCCAACCTTCTAAATCTGTGCATAGAAAATTTTGCTTTATACTTATAGTTTGATAACAAAATTATATACATTTAGAAATAAACATGTGTAGAAATATATTAAGCATTTCTACAAAACTATTTTATATATGTAAACAACAAAAATATATGTTATTTAAAAGCAAACATTAGAACTGCATTACTTTGCCATGCAAGCATCTTCTATCATTGATTTAATCTTTATTTAATGTAACTGGGTAGTTTGTAAAATAAATAATTTAGAAAATAAATCGTGTTAAAATGGATAAGTTAGAAAAATACGATTAGAATGCTAATGTTTTGTAAAAGTAGTTATTATTGAGTACATTGATTGTGATTCCGTAAAAATCTATTTTTATTCATTAATCAATTGAATTTTGTTTTTTGACATTTAATTATTTTTTCAAATAACATGTTTAGTCAGCAAAATCTAATACTTATTCAACAGCAAAGGAAAAGATTTAATAGAAAACGTCATTTAATGAGCAAAAAATTTATTACTAAAGCGGAATTAGAATTGAAAAAGCGTCATTCAAAATAACTAATTTGTTTGAACTATTTTTTATCTTAATTTTGTTTTGTTTGCTTCTATTAATGTCCTGGATCTTTATCTAATTCTAATGCAGCTGTGCATGTGTAATTAATTTTCGATTAAATAGTTTTTTAATTATAATTTTTAAATATTTAACTAGCTAAATATTTTAAATTATTACTTTTTAATTTTTTTAAACAGGCAAATTTTTTAGTTTAAAATTTGCTATTATTTTATTTGCATTGTTAAATTCTATTTTTAAATATAAAAATTTTTTAAAATAAATTATTTCTTATTTTTTTTAACTTCTTATAAAGTTTTTATTTAAAGATTTATTTAAAATAAATTTTTGCATTTATTTCTATTAATCCTTCTTTCTACATTTCTAATTATATTTGATAATCTCAGAAAAGCTTTCAATGCAAAAAAGATTAACTCAGTTTTGTTTTAATCTTAAAAATTAACTAGTTTAAATATTTTTTCAATATAATTTATATAACTGTATTACTAATAATCCTAAAAAGCTTTCATTTATTAAAAAAGTTTGAAATAAGAAATAATAAAGAGCTGAAAAACTATATTTTGACAACCTTGTTAAATTGTGTCAAAACTTAAGTTTAAATTTTTTAAATAACTGAAAGTTAAAAAAATAAAATTTTGACAGATGATCAAGCTTAGATTTTGAGGATAAAAAATAAAATATATATTGTAAATCATTGCCAAAAACAAATTGCAAATTTATGATTGATCATGTTAACTTTAAAAATTTTTCCAATTATTAAATTTTTAAGCGGGCTAATCGTTAAAATAATCAACTAATGCATGTAACAAAAATAACATTTAAAAGGTTTTACCAGTTTACATTTTACAAATATAATAATACACTTATCTAATATATTTTTACTAACCTTAATAAATTAATACAAGCAAAACTTAACAGCTAAAAAATAATTAACTAAATTTTTTATTTGTAAAATAATTTGAATTTAATATAATCAAACATAAAAATTAAATTGTATTTAAGGTTTATATTTTTAAATTTAATATTATTTTTATATTAAATACATTACAAAATAAGTAAAATGTTTAAAGCAAATAGTTAAATTATTTACTCAAGTTTACACACTAGTATAAAACCGCTTGCTAATTTTATATTTTAAAAAATAATTTATTTTTATTAAAACTAATTTATTTATTAATATTGATAAATGCGCAAAAGATAATTGTTTATTTTAAGTAGACTTTACTGGAGTTTATTTCATATGGCTGAATAATATTTTTTTCAATTCTATTCAATAACAATTATTTTATTTTAAATTACAGTTTTAAAATAGTTTCAGGGTAAGATACATATACATTTATATATTTTATTGTTTTTTCTAATAAATAAAATTTTATTTATTTTTTTATTACAATTTTTAATTAAAAAATAATATATTAAAACTGTAATAAAATAAAAAATTTATTAAAAATATAAATTTTGAAACTTTCATAAAACTGTAACATAAAATATATAAATATCTGTTATTTTATAGAATTTCAAAAAGTCTGTTACAATATATGTAATAAACACCAATATTTTCTATTTAAAAGTAAAAATTAATGCAACTATTTATTGCCTCTCTTGTACGTATTTTTTAATATTAATATATAAATTAATTTTAATAATATATGTAATTTATTTTTGAAACATAAAAATTAGCAAACAGTTTTAACCTAAGGTGTAAATCCGAGTTAAAGAAAATTTACTATAATTAAAAAAATATATTTATAACATTAATATTAACCCACAAAAGTCAAAATTTAAATTAAAAAATTAAATTAGTAAATTTTATCTAACTTGTTTATAATTTAATATTTACGTTTTATTAAATTTAAAATTGTAACATTAATAAAAATTAACTTATTAATATGAAATTAAGTTAAATAAAAATTATTTGATCAATTTGTTTAAACATATTTTTAATTTTATCTTAATTTGTATATGTCAAATTTTATTCTTTTTAATTTGTAAATTTTAAAATGACACATATTCAAATAGTTTTTAGAAAATTGTAAAAAATTTTCAATATTTCTACGATTTCTCGAAATGTTTGAATTACTTCAAATGAAATATGGAATTGGATTATGTATTAAAGTTTTATGATTGAGAAAGTTTTTTTTCCTATAGATAAGGTTGTCAAAATATTTTGAGTAAAATATACAACACATACTAAAATATATTATAAAATTAATTAAAATTTAAAAACAAAAAATTCTGTTAAAATGTTTTTAAATATTTTGTTTAAAAAATAAAAAAATAAAAAAAATATAAATGAGATTGATTTTTCGCTAGACCATATTTATATAAATTTTTCAATAAAATATTCTATATTTTTGCAGTTTTAAAACAATATATTTAAAAAGTTTTTGTAAATAAATATTCAAAATAATAAACTTAAACGTAAAATGTATTTGTAAGTTTAAAAATTGCATTAAAAATTAATTATCTAGTTTTATACATTATCAAAATCAATAAAATGCTAGTGTACTTTTAGTGTAATAGCCTTGAAACATTAAATTAGCTTGGATATTGCATTGGCTAAATTAAACTCAGTGCCAATAATATAAATCGTTACAAATTAAATTAAAAGAAATATAAAAGTATTAATTGAGTAAATCAATAAATTTTATTTCTAAATACAAAAAGTAAATAAATTTGTTGAGTGTATAACAAGATTTAAACAAATAAACTTTTATTCTTTAAAGTATCCAACTCATTTTTATCAATTAGCATAATTAATATATTAAAATTAAAAGCATTTAACTGATTATAATTATATATTTTAATTAAGTAAATTTTATAAAGTAAGACTAATATAATTTGTCTAAAAACTTGTTTAAAATTAAATAATTTTGCAACACTATGCAAAAAAGTGATAAGTTATAAATTTTATATTATTGCTGCATGGAAAAATAAAATCTTTCTCAGATTTTTATGGCTTTGATTTATCCTCAAAAAAGTCATCTTTTTTCCCAATTTTATAGAAAAAAATTGAAATATTAAGAAATCGAATCGTTGACTGAATTTTATTTCAAATGACAAAAAAAATATTTTAAAATTTATTACTACTTTTATAACACATTTTTAGTCGCCTTTTGTTACTATTCTTATTCCGAGATTTAGTGTCGGCTTTAAAGCTGGAAATCGATAAAAACGACGAATAAATTATCAAATACTGTATATTATCTTTTGAAATAATTTAGTCATTTGATAAAATTATCTCGTACAATCGATAATAATAAGACGGTTGAGAATAGCATTTATTTTTGTTTTTATTCTTTTGAAATATTGATATTCATAGTTAAGATGTAATCATGAATTGAATAAATAAAATGTACATAAATTTGAATAAATTGCTATTTATTTAAAAAAATTTAATAAGCAACTTTAAGTATTAAAAAATCATTTTTATCATATTTTATGCAAGTTGTATTTAAACTAAAACAAAAAAGCAGTATGTTAAATTAAAGCGAAATTTTAATATATTTAATAAACTTATAATTTTACATAAATTTTATCGCCATGATAAATCTTTATAATAGACTATATTGTTATTAGCAAACTAAAATTATAATAATAATGGAAGCAAGAATAAAACAATTGATTAAATGTGCTAACTGATTATTATTCGTGTTTTCACACATTCTAGTTAATGAATATTATTTTGGGTTTTTTTATTGTAAAAAATTTAATTAAAATAACAAAAATTTATTTTATATAACAAATAATAAATGATTTGATGATCGCGTGCTCTGAACACACATTTTCATAAACTCTATCACAAATTGCAATCCAAATGACAACATTAGAGATGTGGAGAAAAATAGTATAAATTGGTTATAAATTATAATATATAATAATAGTCAAACTCAGTGCTCGCCTAAGCAATTGACTCAATACGAAACTTAATAATTTAATCAAATGTCTGTTAAAACAACAAATTTACACAAATGTAAAAATTAATTTTAATTTGCAAATCATATTAAAATATTTCAAATTTAGTACATAATTCATAAATTCAAATATGCATGTTTAAATTGTTTAAAAACAAAAACAAAATACGTTTAAATGATTATAGCGCAAGATTATAAATTTTTAGCGGTTTTAAGTTTCTATCTTGGGTGTTTTTGAAACATTAATTAAATTATACAAATTTAAAAACACATTAACTACATTAACTAAAAGCATGTTTGTATTAACTAAAAATATTCTAGATAAAAACTTAAATTTGCTATAAAATTATAAATTTTATTAAAAAATAATTTTTTTAATATTTGCCCAACAAGATAAATTTTGCTTAAATATAAAAATCAATAAAACTCGTACAAAATAAATTTGCCCATTTTATTAAATTAGTATGAATAATATAATGACTAAAACTAAAAATTACTCACGTAAAAATATACATATTTGTTAAATTATACCTAAAATAAAAAATTTAGAATTATTCTAACATGCTAACAACGTAAGTATTTTTGTTTCTTTTTCTATATATTATAGTAGTTTATATAAATTCTATAAAACATTAAACAATATTTGTATATAAAGCGCAAAAACTTATTTTATATAAAGTTTAGATAGTTAACATCCAAAAATTAAAAAAATTCTCTAAAAAATTTTATTTTCTAAAAAAAATTATAAGATAAAATTGTTGTGCAATTAACTAAATAATTTAAAATATATCTAGTTAAATTAAGTTAGACATTTTAATTGCAAGCAACTTTCAACTTAAGCATTAGGAAGTCAAAGCTTCACTAAGAATTTAGCATGCATAAATCTTATTTAATTAAAATATATTAGCAAACTAGAAAAGCGTGTTTTGGAACTCTCGGCACAAAATAAGCTAAACAATTGACAATTAGTTAATTCATTTTAATTTTCGACTCAAAGATCAGGGAATAGAATGACAAAAGTCTACGTAAACTAACATTTGGTTCGAATCAAGTAAAACAGAAAATAAATGTTAAACTATTCAAAAAAAAAGATTTTCTTTACCCACCGCTCAGTTGCTGTCGTTTTATCTCCACTTCTCTCTAATTGAGAAAAATGTTTGAAATATACGTTTGTAACCAAAAAGTGATTTAACAGGAAATTAAATACGAATTTTTGTTTTGAAAATTTAAGTACATATAAAAACAAAACAAAAAAACGAACAATGTTGAATTAAGTTTATTTGTTTCAAATAAAAATACGTTTAAACTCTAATTGCGAGTTTCATAAATCAAATTAACTTTTTATGTCGTAACGTATTTTTTAGCAGATTTTACAGTTCACATACAAAAAATCATATATTGTAGCTTGCACATATCAAGTTAATAATAAAACGTAAATGTTAAATAGCTTTTTACGTAGTTGATCTAAATAGATTAAATGCAATAATGTTTGGAATTAAGATTAAAATTTTAACTGAGATTATTAATCAATTAATTCTGGCATGTTAACATCACTTCAACTTATGTATGAATTTTTCCGATAAAAAAAATAATAGCTTTTTGTGAAGTCGGCTGAAAATGATGGGAAATATTTTGTTGTTGTATTAGACGAACAACTGTTCGACTGTCGACTGATAGCACATGCGTTGCCTCTCGTTATGAATTGTGTTTCGACAGTACCTACTCTTTTCGCTCGAACTATATTTATTTAATGTATTATAATTGAATATTTTTTTCTAAACTCCCAGTTCTATTTTTGGAATAGTGCAAGCAAAGTTTATATTAAACTTTTAATTTATGGTGATTTTTTGAATTTACTGCTAGTTTTTCCATTAATTATAATTTTTAGCACTTATTTTAATTAGTTTAAAATAAATTGCCATATTAATTATTAGTTTGTTGTTCTAGTTGAATTTTGAGCAGTAATGGTGTTAAAACTTAACTTTTGTTTAATTTTGACTAGTTCAAATATCAGTTACATATTTGATTATTTTTTTAACATGTTAAAAAACACTATTTGAAAATTTATTAAAATTAAAATAATCAATTGTTTAATATTGAATTCTAAAATTTATTTTTATTTTTAAATTTTGAACAAAAAAGTAAATTATTTTTTAAAAATTAAATATTACTTTTAACCAGAGGTTTACAATTAGAAAAGTTTTCAAAAGTTAGCGTTTTTTACTGTTTATTAAACATAAAAAACATTATATCTGCAAAAGTCTCTAGAGCACTATATGTTTTGCATTTATTAACAGCACAAAGTTAACTAGCTCTTTTGAATTCTACCAGTTGGAGTACTTTGTTGTTAACTACACAATAGAGAAAACCAAACAAGAAAGTCCAAAAAAATAAATAGCAATGGAAAAAACATAAATAATTAGTCCGACAATTGTCTTATTCCTATTTGTCTTCCACACACGACTACATACATGTGCTCTCTATTAGAGCTGAGTTCAATAGCAGTACTAAATATGAGACCGATGTTCACATTTGAGTTTCTCATAATTGAATTCTACTAATAGTGACTGAGAGTGGAAGTGATGGACGAATAGCAGACAGCGCTTAGAGTAGAGCGAAAACTCGAAATAAGATTAATGAACAGTTATTTTGTGCGAATTTTTTTTCACTTAAATTATAGCCCGTTTTTACTTTTTTGGTCAAAATAGAGAATTTTGCTATAAATCTAATTCTTTAAATAATTTTTTTTGTGAAAAGTTTTCCTTTTATTTAAGTGTCGGAAAGTTTTAGCTTTTATTTTGTGCTATTGTTTGATATATTTTTAAACAATAATAGTTGTAAGTCAATTTTTTATTTTTACTTTTTAATAACATATATATTTTTTAACATGCTACATTTGTTGCAGTTATTATTTAGGGAGTTGTGAATAGAAGATTAGATAAAAATTTCTCTGATTTTAAAAATTAGCATTTATTTCCTTCTAGCATTTGGTCCCTAAAAAGGTAATCCTTTAACTTTTTGGATTTTTGACCAAAATTGGGAAATTTTGTCTTAAATTGTTGCTAAATTCAGTTTAAAGCTAGTCAAAATAGATAAAATTTTATTATAGTTTTTTAATCGTTTTTGAAAAAATCTTTTTCTTAATAGCATTCCTAGGTTTTTGACCAAATGTTTTTAATTCCTTTCCTGATCCCCCTTCTTGATCAACCCACCTTATTGATTCCTGGTATTATTATATTTGCAAAATTTTTATAAATGTATTGGGAAAAATAATAAATTGTTGAAGAGTACTTAAGAGCATTGCACTAAGTATCTACCTTGCTCACTTGAAGCAAAGTTTAGATTGTTCGAGTACTTTGTATGAAGAGACATTCACATCGGGTTTTTGCACTCATTTCGAAAAATGTTATTTTTATAACAGTTTTGATACAATTCTGTTTTATTAGAGATATAAATTAGTTTATAATAAACGCATAGAAAACTCTTTTTTTTCATAACTAGAATAGAAAAGTAACAACCGCCTTTTATTCAATAAAATTAGATTTTATGGCACAAATTTGTAATTTGTTTGAAATTAATCTAGTTCTTTTGTGCTAAAAATTTTTAAAATAAAAAAAATTTTATTTAATTATTATGGCAAATGTCAACATGAAATAACTTAGATAAATTGACTTTGATAAATTTGCATCTAGACAACAAACACTTTCATTTTTATAAATATATAATAATATTTATCTAAATAAACACTTCTCTCAATATTTTTAGCCTTAAAAACAATAACATAAATGTTAGCAAAATATTAAATGACATAATATATATATAAAAAATATACAGTATATATATTGGCAATTAGTGCATTGGCAATAAACCTGAAATCATGGTTAGATATTTATATATATACAGTATATACTATTGTTTTATATACTGTATATATATAAATATCTAACCATGATTTCAGGTTTATTGCCAATGCATTAAGACACGTGATTATTGTTTTTAGAGAGTTTAAAACTATTAAAGACTATCTTGAAATTGGGGGCTTTTTGGCTTTAAACATATTATTGATAAAAATATTATTTTAGCTTTTATAAATGAATGGCACTGTAAAAATTATTTATAATAGCCAAAAATATAATAAATAAATAAAATAGTAAAGTTTGCATCAAATGGCAAGCATTTTAAATATGATATATAAAGAAATCATTATGTATAAATTTTACAAACAAAAAGCTCTTTAAAACCTCCAATTGTAAATAAAATCAATATAGTTAGCCCTTAGATGTTTCTGTTGTTTTAAAACAGCAATCAAGTTTTTTAAAACCGTAAATAAGTAAACGTGATTCATAGTTAGTAAGCAAAAATATTTGACTTAAATTTTTTTTTAACATATTAATAACGTAGATAAATTGACATAAATTTATTTAGATATAAAACAATATTTATATAAAAAACACAAAACTTATTCTATAAAATTGAAAAAATAAAATATAAATATACAAATATAAAAATTCTCTAGAATGAAACTTAAATCCTAACTAAAATTATGAGTAGTTCTGAAGTATATGCAAAAACAAATAACCTATTTAAAAATAAATATATTAGTATTATCTAAAAGTATATAACTTATCTATAAATAATAAATATGAAAATTATATTTATAATAAACAGTATTCTATGTATTTTACAATATACAGTCTACCCCGGATATAGTGAGCAGCTCGGTTCCGTAAAATTTGTTCACTATAAGCGGAATTTATTATAAACAATCAAAATTCTATGCATAATTAAACTCGGTTCTTAGCAAATAGTTCACTATAAGCGGGTATTCACAATAAGCGGGTTCACACTAAGCGGGATAGACTGTAATATATAAAAGCGATAAATCCTATTAACAAAATATAAGTGAAAACATAGTTTTGATTTAAATGCCAC
>JAQFXP010003817.1:0-11759 GCA_034693685.1 Belba bartosi | reverse complement strand
GGGAGCGCTCTTAAGGAATACGATTCGGTCTTTCTCTCCGTCAGGCCTCGTGTCTAACAGATCCAAATTTGGCGATTCGTCCAATAAGTGTCGTTTCTCTGCCAACAGTCGGATTGCGTCGTATTCTTCGGCTTCTTCTTCGTTGTAGAAACAGAACCAGACATTCATTTCTGCGGTTACTATGAAGGCCCCGGACTGGAAGACAGTGTAGACGTAGTCCCGGCACAGGTCGTTGTAGAGATGTGGTTGAGTAATGTCTACCATAAGTACTGATGTGTTTTCGGGTATATATAAACAAAATTTAGAACCGAATGCCAAACGATTTATACTTTTGTAGCTATAAAACTCATAAAAGCCCTTATGATTCACTCCGCGATTTGGGTAGTGTCGGTCATATTTGGTCCAACGCCTTCGGCTTTTATTCGACAATCTCTTAATGAGCATTCCGGTGATGACAGCATTAGCTTTAAATCCATTATATCTGGGTATTATGCTGTGCACTATTCCCGTCTGACTCACAAGTTTGCCATCGGGTAAGCCTTTCCTACGCGCGTATAGAAGAGCTCGAAGTTTATTGTCATTGTTTCCGTAGAAGACATAACTTCCGAAATACGCGCTCTCTTTGATTCGTTCCATTGATGATGAGACCCGTTTTCCCGGAACAGCCTTCGGCGGCAAATACACGACTCCTCCGATTTTCATATAGAAAGTGTGCGCATCGTTTGGATTACAGATCTCTTTGTTTTCTCGATATTCAAAATAACTGCCAAAATATGGAATCGAATATCTTCTGCAATAAAAGACATGTTTGTCATTGATTCGAGAACTACTTGAGTGATCTGTCTTTAGTTTCTTTGGATTCATTGTTCCGGTTGTGTCAACCAATAGACGACTCAACAGATGTCCCATAATTTCAAACTTTTGGAAATAATTATTTATTTAATTTAAAAATATTTTAAATATATATAATAATCACGAGATTTGTTTAAATCAATTAAAAGAGTAATTATTAAAATATTGTAATTAATGGAAAATATAATACAAAATAGATTAAAACAATTATTAAAACTTATAATTGAATAAACTTTCCCATCAGTTCCTGGGCAATGCATGCCCCCTCCCACATTCTCTTCATTTTCAAAAATAAACTTTTATTAAAACCCATTCTTTGTGTTTATTATTATTTATTTTAATTGTTTTGTTTTAACTATTGTTTGATTTATTTATATAATTTATTTATAACTTAATATACAATAACTTTATTTAAAAGTAAGTCATATTTAAAATTACTTTTTAATTAATTACAAAATTGAGTGGAATACTTGATGAGGTTGGGATCGGTTCCGATTCAGAGATTGAGATCGAACCACAAAGCGTTAATCCAGTGATTGCTTTCCCACAAAATGTACCTGATCCATATCGATTGAAACAATTACCGCCAGAGTTTAAGCTGACTGAGTCGGAAAAAATTCGGGTAATTAGTAATATATTGTCCGGAGTTTACGACAAAACAACCGAAGAGGGCCTCATTGATCATTTCTATACATTTGCATATCTGGGTTCAGCACTGAGGGAACTGCTGTATCGGTTTGATAAATCCATACATGACAAACTTATGCAATATATTTCTGAGGCAAAAATTTATATAAAATTTAATTCAAAAACCAAACATATTGAAAATTAACATGGAGAAATTATCTACTACTAAAGATTCATCTTAGTTACTTAAAAAGAAATTATTCGCTATTAATATACTTAAAATATTTATATTATATTCAATACAATTAAACCTCATTTGATTGTTAGTAAAAGAATACTTGTTTTTGTTTACTAGCAGTGGGTTTCTACCGGTTTGATAAATCCATACATGACAAATTTTATATCTGTTTTAATGCTATTTAACATTAATTATTACTTCTATTGACTCAGTTTTTAATTAGTTTTATTCAATTACTTAGTTATCAAATGCTTTTATTTATCAATTAATTATAAATTATAAAACTAAATATTATTTATAATCAACTTTCTTAATGCAACTTTTATAACTAATATTTAATCTTTAATTAAACTACAATTTTATTTACATTTATGAATTGCTGATAAAAAATAAGCCTAACTTTCAATTTTTATTTTATATACAATACAAAGATAACATTATTAAAATAGCCTTGAACAAATAGCTAAAGAACCAATTAATTAATTTGTGTTAAGTACTCTTGACATCAAATCATTGAACGCTTTATTAGTTGTAATTTTGCCAAAAGTATTATTATTATAGATGAAGAGATGTCGGAAACAAATTTGGACAAGTTATTTGCCGAATGTAGACAAGCATTAAAATACTCTTACAGTCCGTACAGTAAGTTTGCTGTCGGTGCGGCTCTCGAGACAGTGGACGGCACTATATATAGAGGTTTGTTATAAATTATTAATCACTTGTTTTTATTATGAAATATTATAACGTTTTTATTAAAGGCTGTAATATAGAGAACGCGGCTTTTTCTATAGCCCTGTGCGCCGAACGGACAGCTATTGTAAAGGCCGTATCCGACGGAAACACTAAATTCAAAGCAATAGCCATAACGTCGAATATACCGGCGCCTCATCTGATCGTTCCTTGCGGTTCGTGTCGTCAGTTCATTCGTGAGGTTAGACTCGAATTTGTTTTAAAAATTTAAACTAATTTTTGAATCGATTTAGTTTTCAACTGATTTGACGATATATTTAGTTAGACCTGACTTGACGTATGAGAAGAAATCTTTGGAACAACTGCTGCCAATGTCTTTCGGACCGGAAGACCTCTCGAAAGGCATTCTAAACGACAACTAATTATATCAACCAATGAAATGACTATCAAATTGAAATCAAATCTTCAATATCTCTTAATCTGAACTTTAGGATAGTATCTGAGCTTTTAGTAAGTTTTTATTTTTCAATTTATTATTAATTCTCAAAAATACAATTTGTAAACAATATTTGACACAACTTTAGTACAATTAATAAAATATAACAAATTCAGTTTTACTTCAAATCAAAAAATATTCAATTAATCAAACAATTGGTCGTCGACTCAATGATTGAACATTTATACAAAATCTAAATTTAATTTTTATCAAATGTTATATTAATTCAATTAAAAAAATTTGAAATAATATTAAATTTATATTCAATAATCGATAGCAATATAGAAGATCTGAAAAACTAATATTCAATTGATTAACAAAATTCTTGATTTAAGTAAAATATTAAAACTAAACAAAAGACAGGACTTGTGTTCACCAGAACGGACACCAACCGATATAGCACTGGCATAGGTTCTCGTGAGAAGTGGCCTGTTTTATGAGCAGATCGACCTGTTCGGTCACTTCGAGACTCAGGTGTGCCTCGAAGTCACGGCCAGTTAGCTTATCGCGCACTCGATTAATAACTGCCAGCGCTTTCTTATTAAGGCCTTCATGTGGTAAACCTGTACTCTCGGGAAGAGCTCCGATAGAGCTCGAGCTGGAAAGCGGCGGCTTTTTGGATGTGGCGGCGGTGATGGCCAGAGCGCCACCAACTGCGCCCTCCTCTTCATCCAATAGTTCGATCGAATGCTTTATCTTTGGCTGAGCTGTCGATCGATATAAACACAAATTTAATTAAATAATTATATAATTCGAACGAAACAACAATTACAACAAACCTTCAATCAGTTTCCAAGAGAAGATGGGGTCGTGTATGAAGGCCTCGAGCACTGCCATCAGTGAGTCCTTATTGTTCCTCAAAACGCGCATTACTTTCTCGCAAGTGATCCGATACGTGCCCTCAATGCCCGTCACTTCCATTGCATTGATCAACATTCGGGTCAATCTATTAATGCAAAAACACAACAAATAAAACATTCAATTTGGCCAAAACGGCCAGTAATTACCGAAAGGGTATCTTTTCGGGAAACTTCTCTCTAGTCATCGCAACTTCAAAACAGTCGCCGAAGTCTATGTGAAGTATTTTGCCGGACATTCGGTCTAACATCAGATTCGACGGATGTCTGTCTCCCAAACCCAACACATATCCAACAATTGACATAACAGACAAACTTCGGGTATAATTGGTTCGTCTGTCGAACCAGACTTCAGAAGAAGGGCTCTTAAGCCATAAGAGTTTGGCCAAGTCGTCGCCATTCGTGTGCTCTAAGGCGTGTTCGAAAACCTCAACCTTTTGGAGAAGAGTCAAGTGGTCATAATCCGGTGCCATTCGGAGCATAACTCTGTGTTCGATATTCAATAAAATTTTCTTCTTTTCGCGATAATCTCGGATAAGTGTGTGAAGAGTATCGCAATGCGGAACCCATCCAATGAGGCCTGAGTTGGGTGACAGTGGGATCACTGCATACCTTTGAATCGCTAAAAGATTGAATCAATAATTGAAAATTCATTTCAAATTAGATTTAATATTAATATTAAATCAATTAAAACAATATTTAACCCAAATTTCTCTGAGAGGTCTCGGGGTCTCCAATGAGTAAAGTGTTGACTAAACCGAATAACTGCATAACCCGCTCGTCCTGACGAAGATCTTCGTGTCCTTTAAGCAAAAACATGTAATCCCTTCCGTCGCTGCCCTTAATTGACAGCTTTCTGGGCCTCTGTTTGCTTGTAATCACATGAAGTTGTGATTCGACTCTTGCGATCCGAATCGGTTGCGGTTGGTTAGGGTTGTAAGAACCGGGAACTGCGAGCTCGAGGTCACGACAGGTCATCAGTTTAGGCGACACATACTGGAGCTCTAATGACGTCAATTGAGGCAATTGTTTCGATATTCGCCGAAACACGTGATAATAGAGATCCCAGGCTTGGGTCAGATCTTTGACATTACCCGTGCGTTGATATGTTCTGAAAGGAATCGAATGAATTAAATGAATCGACGGATTAAAAGACAAAACAAAATAATAACGACTCAGTGTTACAAACCGGCACCACTCCTGTGCTTGGCTCAGGTCGCGCCCATAGGCCTGATTAAAGCTCATTTCCTTCAGAGTCTGTGGTCCTCTGTCACACATCTGGTGCAATGGATCTAAAATATCGAACATTCCTCTGACATTCCGTTCGCCAAAGTATAAACGTGACGCCTCTTCCAGCCCTTCGTGCCATAACTCGTGCCACAGAATAGCTATTCGAATCAACTCTTCGCTCACAAGCATTGCCTGTTGAACCAGATTAGGGGAATGGACTTGCATTATGTCCAGGATATTCTTGGCCGACGCCTGACGGCCCGAAGCCGACGCCTTAGAGGCAACGGTCAGCGGATATATGAGAGACTGCGGATGATGTTTACCGATATCTATAAGCAATTGATGTATTAGTCTTGCAATCAATTGACGGGTTGTGTCAATTCGAGCAATCAGTTGAGGAATGACCTAAAATCCAATTCAATTCAATTAAAAGACAAGTTTAGAGACATATAGAATAGGAATCCAATCAATACCTGAAGCCATGTTTCAATCGAAACAGTTTTAATGCCTTCGGCCAATGCTTCGTACACCTCCTGGTGCTGTCCGTCTTCAAACCAAATGGTCAGTATTCTAAGCGTGTCCTGAAGACTAGATCCATGGGCTAAAGACACTGAACGAAAGAACCCGCGAACTGCGGGCACACAGTATTCTCTAACATATTTGCTTTTGAGAGGTTGTAGTGAACCACCCAATGGTGAAGAGGCGGCAGTATTTGGCTCTACGGGAGTCTGACCTTCAGTTATTGAATGCAATCCCTATTTAAATAAAAACTCAATTAATGGCAAATTAAAAAATTCAACAAAAATAACCAAAACCTTATAGAAGTTGACGGCTTCAAAGTTCATATAAGCCCAGGAATGCCAGGCTTTGTACCAATTGTTGTCCCGATCAGTGGCCGCGGCGTAGTATTGGAGTATCAGAGGAATAGAGCTCTCATTGATCCCCTGCAGACTCTCGTGCCATTGGCCTAACTTTAGATAACATCTCGACAACAGTTTATTCAATTCGTTTCGTTGTTGTAATTGTTGTGACTCATCGTTGGCTAAGAAGTGAATGTTCTGTGGAATGAGAGCCACTTGAGTAAAGTGCGCCAATTGGTTGAACGCCTCTTCCTTCTGGCCAGAGATCCACAAATGTTCGATATATCTGAAGGTCACCATTGGATATGTTGTTGGAAGTGGAACACCGGTTGCTATCAAAACAAAACATTTAAACAATTATTCAGTTTTCAAACAATTCACTTATAACTCCAAACCTAGATTCGACGAATCGGTATCTAAAAGTGTGACTAATGTCCGGTACGAGAGCTGCAATCGACCGCTTCTTTGACACAGTTTCGCAAACTTGAGATATGAGCGCATGTCGTCGTGTGGCTGAAGCACAAGTGAATGCACTTTCAATATCTTCTGCCAGTCCTCAACAGAGCGTTGGCATCCCTGCAGTCTTGTCCACCACTTCTGTTTAATCATTTCGCGCCGTTCGGGCACTAACTTGTATTGAATCACTTCCTCGAGTTCGGACATCATCTGGATCTGAACCATCGGTGCATAAGCTCTGTTGTACGACTCGGCGGCCATTGTCGTCAGTTCGGTGTCAATCAATTTGCGCGCTCTGTCTATCAGAGTCTGAGCTCTACTATAATTCTGGTAATGGACCTAAAGATTCGAATAAATAATTAAATTTTTATTCAAAAAAAAATTTAAATTAATTAATCAATCAATTAAACGGCACCTGTAGTATGGCCTGATAGAAGGCCGAGTCAGGTGTTTCAGACGATATATTTTTGGCGTAGTCTTCCATTTGTGGCCAATGACCTAAACCCCAGGCGGCAGTTGAGGCCATTCTCGCCATTTTATGCTTCTGTTCCTGATTGGCTTCTGGAAAAGTAGCCTGTGCCAAATGGTAGAGTTTGTTCCATTCGGATAGCACTTCCAAACAACGCATTTGGCCGACAATCGACTCAAAGTCATTTCTGTCCTTATCGTACTTCAGTTTATAGGCTTTGAGTGCATTTTCCCAGTCATGCAGTTTCTCATACCAGTGCTCTTTGACCTAATTTATATATTTTAATAATAATAATAATAATAATAATAATAATAATAATTTTCTAAACAATCATTACCTCAATGTCGTTCAATTGGTTTTTGTTTGCGTACTCTAAGACCCCGACCGCTGCTTCCGGTTGTTGTAGTTTATTATTAATACTAATGAGAGCACCCAATACCTCAGTGGTCGGGCCCTTATGAAACTCCTCCTCTTTATAGTGGAGTGCTTTTGCAAACGCACGGCATTTGATGGCTCTCTCGGCCAATGTCTTCTCATTGAGGGGAAGAGGTCCCCGATCTACGTGTTCCATAAATTCGGCCAAATTGAGCAAAATTCCGGTCACTTCAGGTATGTCCTGTTGGATGAGTGCGTCCTGTATTGATTGGATCAGTTCCTATATTACCGGTAATCCAATTCAAATAAACACAATTAATATCCCTTTAATGTAACGACAGTAACTGCCAGACCTGCTGGTGCTCGTCGTTTAGTTCGTTCCAACAACTCAAAAACGCCGGATTAAACAGATCTCTGGCCACTGAACTGCATGCCTGAGCCAATGGAAAGCATGATCTTAGTGAGAGTGCCGGTGATTCTCGAATCAAATCAATGTTCAAGATCTTGAGCCACTCCAACCAGTCCTCTTTGGACACACGTCGAGAGCATTGAGCCCAAGCTCTTTGTAAATCAGTCAACAAAACGGGATTCCGTTTAGAGTCGGGCACTGAACCGGACGGGTCTTTGAATTGATTTCTGTTCCGTTTGACGTATCGCTTGGTCGACATGAGTGGGTCGTCTTCGGTGTCAGCAATGGTGGCCCCGTCGGTGATCTTCGTTATGAGTATTTCATACTTTTGATGACTTATCTTATGTTTGAATAAAACTGTGTTAACCATTGGAATGAATATATGGTAGTGTCGGTGGAATTGGACGACAACAGCCGCCAACGTATCCATCGCTTGATTTATCAAATCCTATAATCAGTAAAACAATGATATTATTGATAAAAATTAAATTATTGGCCAAACAATCGAACAATTGTTTACTTTATCGAACGGATTGCTGTCAATAGTCCGAACAATTGCGTGTATAATACGCGGAGACATATCTGTAATCTGTAGGTCTTCAGAAAAGACATCAATTGTCTTAAGAGCCGCGATCTTCACTTCACTGTCTTTGATATCACTCGATTCAAACAACTTAACGATAGGAGGAATCAATAAATGCAAATAATCGTCAAGATTTGTACCAAAGTTCTGCAATGCATCTGAAAATATCACGAAAAATAGTTACTAATTATAATTAAATCAATTATTTTAACAACAAATTCAATTACTCAGCAGTTTGACGGTTACACTGCGTCGGACACTCTTGTCATATGCGAGCACTCGTAGAATATGTGGTATTAAATAGGGAACATATATCTTGAATTCTCCTCCCAGTGCTATAACAATCTGTTCGACAACATTAATGAGAGTGGTCTGCATCGGGGAATTGGTTGTCCAGAACTCGCGCACAACTCGGAAAATGTCTTCCAAATAGTTTCTGATATGAATTTTGACGATTGCTATCATTTGTCCCAATTGTTGCAAAAGAAACTTAAAGCGAAAAACATATCGTAAAATATATACTGTATTTAAATATGTAATTAAAGCCAAAAATACAAAATGAATTACTTCTCTGATATGTGGTTCACCGGTTCGAATCACATTAATAAAAGGGGGCAAAACATGTTGTATATAAGGCACTGAACGTACGCCCAAGACATTGAATATAAAGGCCACCGCCTGTACGGCCATTGTGTGGTGACTACTGAGCGCTGGCTCTCTCATCACTCGCATTAAAGTCGATATAGCCTGAGCTGAATAGAAGTCATCGAAAGTGGAGGACAGGTTCGACAGCATTTCGTGTGCATTGAATTCTATTCGATTCGATTCAATAGGTTTTTAAATAATTAGTTAATCTTTTATAATCCAAACCTTGATCTATGATCGGGTCGTGTGCTATCAACGGGTCACCCGATTGGTCGATGACTCCCAGATTAACTTTGTGTCTATAGGGGTCGACCGCACCAATCAAACCGAGTACTCGAATAGTTTCGCGTCGAATAAGTTGAGAGTTTTGAGTCAATTCAGACTTTAATAAATTGAACAAAATATCCAAAAGATTCGGATATTTCCAATACGGCTCCACTACATAACCCGAGTTCTCAACGAGTCGGCCGAGTGTCCAGAGCGCGACCTCTCGTTTTTGGTGTGAAGATGAGTCTTGGATGGCGTCTAAAATAATTGGAAACAACTCGTCAATCCATTTCTTCATTTCAGTGCCGCTCACTATCGCCTGTTCTCCTGTTTTTCAAAAAAAGGTAAATTAAATATATTTTTAAAATTTATTTACATTTTGTTGAATCCCTACCGATAGCACTCAGAACTGCAGTAACCACTGCCTGTGACGGGTCTTTGAGTTTCGGCAAAAATACTTTCAGAATTGGTTCAGTATATGGTCTGATAAGTCTGGGAGTAGTGGCCAGTAAGTGCCCCAACATTTTTGCACTTTGCTCTTTGTTCCGACAAATACCCGAATGTTCTAATTCTGTCAACAATTGCAGTAAAACCTGAGTTCAAACCAAAAGTTTAGTTAATATTTAAAATTATATTATATTATCATTAAATGCATTACTTTTCTGAGGGACGGCATAACATACGCCGGATTAAGACTACTAAGCCGTCCAATCGTACATAAGCCAAGTTCTCTAATCTCAAACACCTCATCGTTAAGACATACGAACAACGAGTTTAGATTCTCTGCCTGAGCCAAGTGCATGTCAAACCGCTCGTCCAAACTGGACAGCACTGAATAGCGCACATATATGTCGACGTCAGTAATGCCGACTATTAATAGTTTACTCAAAACATCCTAAAAATCCGAATTAATTAAGAATTTCATTCAACAAAAAATGTTTAATCAAATAAATAAAAACCTGAATAGTTATGACAAGAGTTTGTGAATGTCTTGACTGAACTTTCTTAAGAACTGGAGTAAGTAATTGACAACAGGTGTGGACTGCTTCGAGTCTAACCTCCCGGTTCTCATCTGTCAAATAACTGTCGGCGCAGTGGCGGACGAACTGCATCAGAGATCTCGGCTCGAAATCAAATTTACCCAACACTTTGAGCGCAAGGATTGTTGTCTAATATTTGTTTCAAAATAGATAATAAATATCCAAATGTTATAATAATTGTTAAAATAAATTACCTGAAGATCAGCTTGCTCAAAGCTAAATGAGGCCGAACTGAGCTGCAGGTGTTTGGGCACTCCAGGCAATGCATATGGTTTTTTCATAATTATTTGGCTCAACATCCGGAGCAGCCCCTCCTGAATGTCTTTCTTGAGCGATGGGATGTGTTTGGATATCTCGTGCAGAGCAGCAGCCAATGCCTCAGACAGACCGGTGGCAAACATAGAGTCCAACAGATCTCGAATATCTTTTAGGATGAGATCACCCGAAGCTTGACTTAACAGTGCCAGACATGTGAAGACCGCCGGATCCGGTTGTGCTAAGCGTTTCTTCGGCTGATGTTCTTTCGACGGCAATGTCTGACGAATTGTTGGCATTATTTGTGGTAAATGTTGTTTAAGAATATCTTTTTTCACATTTCTTATCGCAATCGCTAAAAGTCCTGTTATTTAAATAAAAGATAATTAAATAGAAATATATATTAATATAAATAATAAATAAAATAATTGAATTTAAATAAACACCCAATGAAATAAAGGCCAGGGATCGGGCGGGCACTACACGCAGACTGTTGAGCAAATAAACAATTGATTCCTTAATATACTTCTTGGCGGCAAACTTGTCCGGATTCAAAGCGGCCAGACTTGGGATGACTGTCAAGAGAACGTGATTTATATTCGGAGTGTTTTTGCAGCGCAACTGAAGCATCACTTGAGTGCAAAAGTCATCGAAATTGTCTAATAATAACTGACGACAGGTCTGGCTCTGCTTTGGAATCTTGTATCTAATTATCAAATAATGTAAATCAAAAATACAGTAAAACTTTAAACAACTTTCAAATTAAAACAATTTCATACTTGTGTTGAACTGAAGGAATGGGTGCAATACCCATCTCCTTATGGTATTTGACCACAGAATTCAAATCTCGTAAACCATATGAAGGAACGGTTGGATTGGTTTGAATATTACTATGACTTCGAAATAGTTTAGACAATTGACTGGTTCTGACATTTGTTTGGCTTTCAATTATTTGACTGTATTTGTACTCCAATTCCATTCCAATCGCATCGCCTTTTGAATACAATTTTAATCAAAAGTTTTGGTCAAAACAAATAAAAACCAATTAAAGTAATCAAATTGAATACCGGAATCATTAGAACAGCGCAATAGTTCATTGAGTATGAGAAGTGAGGCCTGAATTTTGTCGTCCCGTTCCCGTTGGGCACTCTTATCGCGTTCATCAAAACCTTTCATCACTTCTTCAAAGCAAGTCTTAAAGCAATTCGGAATTTGTTGATCGATTCGCGACTTATTGTCCTTCAAGTCATGCGAAACCCTTTCCCTTTCGGATACGACATAAAGCGCCGAACGTAGAGCAGAGACCGCAGACTCGCGTACTTTCGGGTCGTTTATCGCCACAAATATGTTATCAAAAAATAGCTGAACGTGACTGAAGAAGTAGGTCGGCGTCACGTTCGCCAATTCACG
>JAQFXP010003816.1:0-11759 GCA_034693685.1 Belba bartosi | reverse complement strand
AGGTGATTAAATAATTTAGATTAACATATTTTTACTTAAAAATTTTAATTTAATATATTTTTGCACTAGCTTTCTTAATAATTAGAATTTTTAAAATTAAGTTAATTTTCAATTTAGCAAAAAAATTCTTAAAAACCATTAAGTTTTAAAGTTTTTAAATTAAAAAATTGGACATCTTCTTAAAGTATCATGAATCATGGTCTATGATAAATTATCATTGATAATATTGCGTAGGTTAGAAACTAATTGAATAATAAAGTAAGTAATTAAAAAATATTTTCAAATCAATTAAATTTGAAAGTTGCTTGCTATCAAGGTTTTCTAAATCTAAAAAATCTCTTAATACAGTATAAGACAAAATTTTCGAAAATACAGTATAAAACTATAATACATATAATATAATATAATACTATATATTTATATATAATATTCTGTATGAATGCGGCATTTGATTAATAAAGTTACAAATTGTGGTGCGATTAAAGATGGCGACACAGGTATGGCATTAATGCTGTAATTGAAAGCTTTTAGGTTTAGATGATTTGATTGAATGAGAAGATGGAGAGAGAAAAGAGTGCGAAAACACTAAATTTAATGGCTGTGAGAGGAGAGGGGAGTGGAGTGGAGGGGAAACGGGGGGCAAAGGGGGGAAGACTGGAGTGACTGAAGTGAGGGAGAAGTGACGGCCCATTAAAATGGTTGAACTGAACGCAAATGTTATTAATATTAGGAAAAACACATTAAAACTATATATTATTGTTTGACTTTAATCACAATTACAGCCAAATCGCGACCAATCGCTACCATTCGATGCAAATTATGGCGAAAATCAATTCAAATAAATTGTTTAAAACTTTTTCCAAATAAATACAATTATTTGTCAACAAAAACATGGAATCAAATGGTAATTATTTTTTTAAAATTATTTTTGTTTTGACAACAAATTTCAAAAAAATCTGGTTTTCCTCCCAATTGTCCCTTAATTTCGGATTTAATTAATTAAATGTTTTTGTGGAAAGTTTTGAATAGTTTTTAATTAAAATAATTGATTTGTTTTTGGATAACTTTTTAGGATTGAATTGAACTGAAATGCAATCGAAATGTAAACAAATGTTTAGAAAATATTTTGATAACTATTGGAAAGACTTACTGAAGAACTGATTGATTGGTTGCAATCAATCGTTTGAAGAGTTTTTCCCTCGAATTGCAACCGAGAGTTGTCTGCAAACGGGAAGTGTCTCAGAGCACAGGTATGGACCCGTCCTCGTGGTATACTCAACACTACTCCCGCTTCAGGGCTTCGGGCAATCAGATGAATGTCCCGCCGGGTCTGAACGTCGGCCAAACCGGTCATCAGCTCAATGTCAACGACCATTTGGGGATAGGAGTGGCGGCCAATGCTACCAATCAAGCCATGTCTGGCCACTACGGCTCGTCTGGCCATCCCTCCCATTGGCTGTTCACACCTCACGGCCTGAATGCGGCCTCACATCAGACGCCAACACACGAGAGCTCGTCCTTCAACGCTAATCCGTTCTTTCATCACCCGAGCTATGACTCGACGTTTTTTTCGGCGCAATTGCAGTCAAAGGCCTCGTACTTACCGACCGCTGCCGTCGGAACCGATTTTTTCAATCAAATGAAAAAAGCGGACAATAATATGAATAACTTTAGGAACGCCTACTGCTCGACAATGTCGGGGATGTCCGGTATGTCGGCCGCGAACAACATCGCGAACAGCATTACGGCTGACCCGAACTCGAGTCTGGCCACCGGTTCGCTGTTTCCGTCGCACCTGACGCACACGTCTTGGCGTCACCCGAACCTAATGGGCAGCTCATCGACCACTTCTCCGTTCGGTATACTTCCGCACCAAACGGTTAATGCGATTAACAACGACTCGAATTCGGTCGGAAGCGCTCACTCGCACTCATCCCATGCCTCCCATAACTCGCATTCTTTGCACAACACTTCACATCATTCGAGTTCATCGCATAACAAATCATCGAATGAGAGCACAAAAGGCCATCACTTTCATCATCACAAGACATCTTCGGGAATGCCCGGGATGTCCGGCGCCGACAATTCGTTTCGCAATATAATGCCAGCTCTGCCTCCGACCCAATCCAGTCATTCGATACCAACTAGAGGTCAGGCGTCGTTCGACGCGAGTGTGGGCGCAAAGCTGAGCGCTCATCACCACCACAGCCATAGCCAATCTGATCCATACGCCACCGCTTCGGGTATATACGCGATGGCAGCGGCCGCTCACGCCATCAATTCGGACTACCCTTCGATGCAATCACAGAGATATGCGTCGGGTATGGCGTCCGGCAATCAACAGGCGATGACTGCCTTTGCCTCCAACACCGCTTCCCGAACCGCTTACCCGGCGGTTGGCTTTCACTCCGACCCGAGCGCTCGGAGTCGGGAATTGTTGAACAATTCATCTTTGATTCAAAGCTCAAAACAGGTCTCAAGTAATACATGTAATGCAAGGAATATAAGTGCTATGAATGCCATGAATACTATGAACGCAAGTAGTTATCTGTCCAACTGTGCAATGATGCCAATGATGAATGCGGGCGCCCAGTCTGTGGTCAACTACTCCCCCAGTCCGGCCCATAGTGTCAATAACGTAATATCAAACAGTCTGACGGCCAACCAGTCGGCGTCGCGTTCCTCCTCTTCGGCCAGTAATCACGGCCTACAACAGGGGAACGACTCGTCGTGTAGTTTCGGTTACGGCAGTCCCGCCACTAATTTGCCTCAATCTCCATACCCTCCGCCTCAACGATCAAATACATCCAACTCTAGTCAAGGAACTCCAACAGCTTCCGGTGCAGCCGTTCAGTCTTCAGCGCAAGATTATTCGAATTACGGCACTTCTCAGGGGTTTCCTTCAATGGGTGCGCAAACTCCAACCCCAACACCCGGTTATCCGACTCCTCCATCAAGTGTGGGTCAGCCACACGTGACGCCATCCAACCCTCAGGTACCGACATCTCATGAGGAACAGGTGTCTCATTACCCGCAACTAACCCCACAGACACCGACTCAAAGCACACCATTTGCTGCAAACTATGCCACAAATTACGGATCGAATGCAAAATTGGTGTCTAATGGCAGCCGAACGTCCGAATCTATTCTAACCAATACGTCGTCGTGTATGGTATGGAGTCATTACCCATACATCCATACAATTCAATAAACATTTTTATATATTAACTATATTCTCAATTAACCCTTACAGCAAACCGAGTCATGTATGGTCGCGGCCGCAGCCGTTGCTAATATGAATAACTCGCAGAACAGCTCAAATATTGCGTCGCAAAGACCTTCCGGTTATCTGATGTCCGGCGCAAACATTCACGAATCAGAACCAGAATCGTGTGGTCTCTCAAATATGATTGGCGTTAACTCCATGAGTGACAACATATCAAACGCCAAACTCAATGACTCACACCTGAACTCATCGAACGATGTGATCGGACATCAAACTGAGCCAACACTCAACGCTGTGTTTGGTTCTCAAGAAATGGATTTTCAACACATGATAAGTGCTATAAGCGATGAGACCTCTAATGTTTACAATAATAATATCAAACAAATTGAACAAAACTTTCCGTTAAATACAAATAAGAAAAAAACTAAAAACAGTAAAAAGAATAAGAAAAAGGATAAAAACAAAAATAACAACAATAACAGTGTTGGGGTCGGCCTCTCTGTCGACCCGAATCAAGCCTTTACGGCCTATCAGTATCCGACTCAACCACAACAGTACCAGAACTCGTATCCGAATCCAAATCAGTATTTAATGCCTCAACTGATGGGTCATCACAACCAAACACCACAACAATCACAACCGACTCATAATGTGATAACTAGTGATGCGAGTGTTGTCGCCACACATACTAACACCAGTTCCTGTTATGATATGCAACACCAATATCCACACTTAGCGCAACAACAGGTGCCCACACATCAACCCCAACCACAACAACAACAACAACAGCAATGTCAACAACAGACTCCACACCCGACCCAACCCGAACATGACTTGCTTGGACAGTTGCCTCACGAACCCATTCACCAAACAGTACAAACACAGGAGCACCAGATGATTGAACCGGTGATGTCGATGGCATCTCAACACTTGACGCAAACTAATTCTGTGGCCGAAAGCCAATCGTTTCCGACAATTGCGGACGAATTGAGTCATGAGTTGAGTTTTCTGACGGAAACGGCTGAATGCGTCTCAATGGAGACACAAACGCCAAACCAGAACACGAACCCAACGGTACAAATGGAAACGCAGTCTCCGCTTGTGATAAACCAAACGTCGAATATATGCTCCGATCGTTCGAATGCAAACCTTTCTCCGAATTCTAATGCAAATCATAACTCGAACTCAAATTCGGGTAATAACAGCTCATCTCTACCGACAGGTTATATGAAAAACTTTTTGTCATTTATTAACTCTCCTTCCGGTGCGACGAACACTACAACTAAAGAAAAGAAGAAGAAAAAGTTGAAGGAATCGAATGAGAATAAAGTTCGACAAAACAATACAATGAATGGACAAAAATCGGGTAAATATAGCAAAAAAGCAAAACATGAGAACAGGTTTGACTGCAATGACGAAGACGTGTCTGAAATGGATTCGAGCCATAGAAAGAAGAATAACTTTTCGAATATTAATCAAAATACACCAAAACTAATGAGTGGCGAAAACGTGGCAATAAAGAAGTCGACATCCGGTGATCGGGAGAACTATGAAAGCAAGTTCTTCAAGAGAAGGCCGTCCACTCATCTCAACACAAACACTGTTCACATCATTGAAATGGATTCGCGAAAAGATGTGAAAAACGGCAAAAAACGTAAACAAAATAAATTCGATTTGAATTTGTTTGCCAACGAATCCCAATCAATGCACGACGAGTATGAGTTCCCCGACAGCCCTCCCCACACACATTCAGTGAAGAAGAGCCGAAAGTCGAGTAGTTGTGACAATTCGAACAAAAAGCGAACGGCACCTGACTTTGAGAAGATTACTTCCCCTTCTATTAACATTAACTTTAAGAAGAATAACAATAAGAAGAATGTTTCGAATGCTTTACCGAATCCAAATAAACCGGTTTTGACTACAAGTTCTACCGATTCAATAGAGAGTAGTATTAATTCAGTTGCTATGAATACAGGCCTAACTCAGACTATTGAGATTCAAAGCGCACCGTTAGCTCAAAAAAACTCAATACCAGATCCAATACCCAAACCCATAGTTTCTGATCCGGTTTCTAACCCATCGATCAATAAAACCCCAAATAATTGTGATTTAATTCAAATGAATAACACGGATATTGTTGTTAATAATAACAATAATAATTGCAAACAATTGACTCAAAACCAATTGATTAACAAAAAGTCGCCAAATCTGAAGACAAGCCCAAACATACCTCTGACCACAACTACAACCACAACCTCTACGCCTCCAATAACCTCTTCGACCGTAGCTATTGAACAGATTCTAAGCCCAACTCAAACGACTTCCATCGCTACCATTGCTTACAACCCATCTTCGTTGTCTTCATTGCCAACGACGACAACGTCCACAACCACTACAACAAACAATTCGAATTCGAATGTCTCGAACGCGACTAACGCGACAACTAATTGCATTTCGAGCCAACAGTCTGTAGGTATGCAAAGCGCCGGCACTAACACTCCTCGGAGAAGATCTCAGGACAAGAAGGCGTCCACTATTCGCGAGGGACTGATGAGAACCGGAGATTTCGTCGTTTCTATGGATGAATCACAATATGATTTACCCGTTATTTGGAGAATAGAGGGAAAGAGTTTGCTTCAGAGGTTTGAACCGACCGAACAGGAAGACATCACTGTTTACATCAATACCTCATCAGTCAGTCTATTCCATAGCTTTGTCTAAGTTTTTGATTTAATAACTATTTTTATGTTCAGTACTCGGCGTGGAATCCGACGGTTAGACAACGATATACAGGCGTTGACGTCAGGATTATGGGCTGTAGTCGGACTCGGATTGTTGTCGAAAAGTTAGGATTAACTCAGAATAATCCGAACGCATTGTAAGTGCTTAATTGAATTTAATCATTGCAACAATCCGTTCAAATTTGTTTGAATTGGTATTTTTAGAAATGGTTTGGCAACGATCGAAAGGGCCGGTAGTTGCGCCAAATCGAATGCATCTCAACCGGCGAACACAACCCAACATCAGGAGAACTTCGAAGTCTTCATTCAAACCCTTATAAGTCAAGCATTAGATCCAAATTTCATTTCAGAGATTGTCAAAGAAAACGGTTTGTTTGCAGTCAATCGACTAATTGGAGTGAATTCGAACAAAATTTAATTAATTTTTGTTTTTGACCAATAGATGAATACTTTTTATCCCACGTTCAGGCGATAGACGACGTCTGTTCGCGTAAGAAATCCCGGTTTTTCAGCAAGATCAAATGGGACGCCAATATTGTTAAGTGCGTCGAAACCTACCCTTTGTTTACTGTGACGGCACAGAACAATGTTGGAGATCTGCGCTGTCGGGTATGAAATGACTCATTCATACAATTGTTATATTTATTGATAACTTGAATGCTTTGAATGTTAACTCGAATTGTTATCCAAAGCTATGTCACGACAACTGGAGTACACAAATACTGCAATTCAATGGCGAGCCCTACAGTCAGATGACACTCGAGTCCCAAACCGGCGTTGATCTGAAGCAAACGAAATACGCGGCCTGTGATCCCTGTACTGACAAAATTGTTTTGTATTCTCACTTACATCACCAAAAATACAACTTTTTCTCCAAATGTAAAACTAAAGTAAGTTTTTCTACACTTTGTTTTGAGAGACGGAGTGAGTCTATGTTTATATTTGTATTTCTCATTAACCGATCAAGATTAAATTTATAATAAAATGAAATACAGTATAAGTTCTAAACCGAATACAGTATTAGTTCAAAATTGAGTAAATTTGAGAAAATGATTGAATTGAGAAATATATTGAATTACTAAATCAAATGAATGACTAAATTGTTGTTTTGATGTTTAGGTCGAAAATATGAGAGCAGGCGATGAAAGCAAGGAATCGCATGTGATATTAGAACTGTGTCTTCAGGACAGCGATTGGATTAATGCGGTTTGTCTTTTGGCTTAATTGTAGTTATGCTTCGAATAATTTATTTAATTATTTTTTAACTCTATAGCTGTTTAAAGAATTGGAAGAGATTTGGATATCTTGTGACAAAATTAGGTAAAACTTAATTTGTTTTATCTGTAATTGGAGTCTAAAGTGCAGATAAAACATAATTTTGCCATAAATTGTACAGTTCTTGTGAATACATTTGATTAGTTTCTCATTGCTTTGTATTAATCTAAAGTAATTGTGATTTAAATGATTTTTTTGAATCACTTTACGCACAATTGAAATGTTGACGAAATTCAAAGTTATTATGTATTCAGTAATCAAACAAATGTTGAGGTATTATATCCAATGTCAGACAAAACTCAAATTTTATTCCAAATGTTATTGAGTTTTTGACGCACTTTCAATCGAATTAATAACTAAATTACTGACAAATTTTTAATTTAATATTTATTTAATTTTTTATCAAATATTGTATAAAAACATTAATATATTTATAAGAAAACATTTTCAATCATGAATTCATTGAATTGTTTGTCAAAAACTGTTTAATATTTTTGGATATAATTTGATATAAATAAGAATTGTCTTCAAAGTTGTTTAAAAATTTTCAAATTGATATAATGTTTGTTAAAAGAGTTGAAAAGTTATGAAAATCCTTAAGATTTTTATCGATTGAATACCAAAAAATTGTAGAAATTTACCGGAAATTGAATGCGCGGTTCAGTTCAAACCAATACCCGATGTCTTGACTGCAAAAAATCAATTTATTTGAGAAAAACAAAAGTTTTTAAAGAGATATAAAAATAAGTCTACTTTTAATTAATTGGAAGAAATATAAAAAAGTTTATTAATATTTAGTATTTAGTTGTTTATATATAAATATATACATAATTCGGTAAACTATATGTAATTTTCTGGTATTAGGAATGTATTGAACGTTAAGAATATATTTAAGATTTTGATGTAATTATTGAATAGCTTATGAAAAAAATTATTGTATTTGAAAATTCACATTCATTTTGATTGTCTCTTATTATGTGAAAAATTGTAAAATAAATTTATATATAATTCACATCAATTACATCATTATATTTAAGTTATTATTATTAATAATATAATTATTGATTTTATTATTATTTGTGCTCTCTTTGTTGAATCTTATTTTTATTAAATAAATATTTGCATAAATAAATAAATTGAAATAACTTTGAATCTCAATTCTGTTCATTTATTCGGAACCTATTTCTTACTCAATTGATAAGGCATAAGAAATATGGCATTCATTCGAGTTTTTAAAAACAATTTATCTGCAAAATAGACAAATAGACTGATTTATATTAAATTAAATAAATACAGTATATCATGTTACTAAATTCTATTAGTTCAAATATTGATATATTAGAAGTTTAAAAATGTTAGTTTTTTGCTGTTTAGTATTTAAAAATATCAAAATACAAAACAATACAAATATTAATACAATAAAAAGTTGGTGAGGAGTAGAAGCGAATAAATTGAGATATAATTTGAGAAAATGGTTAGTTTTATTTTGACAAAGACTAACATATTTCAGAATTGCATGTAGCGATCACTACGATCGGGCCCAAACATAACATGAGTTTAATGTAAAGGCAGCAACCGCAAACTTAAACTATATACTTTTAATCTATTTTGAATATTTAAATTCATATCGCTAGACTTGAATATCAGATATTTTTAATCTACCAGGTATATATTTTAAATATATCGTATAAACAAATAACTCTAAATATTCAAATCAAATGTATTCAATTCGAATCTCAATATTTAAGCCCTATTTGCTAAGCCTTTACTCTCAAATAAATAATTTTTCTAATCATCTCAAAAGTTACTCTAATCTCAGATCAAAAAACAATTTAAAACTTAATTTTGGAAACTTTTTATTAAATTATATATTTAAAAATGTGATATATTGAATGAAATTTGACAAGTTAATAAATTTTGGAACCAATTTGGAATAGAATATACATTTGTACGTTTTATTTTATTTTGTAAAATTATTGCTAGATTTCAATTTTAAAAAATTAATTATTTTTAAACAAATTTAACACTAGTATAATTTAAAATAATTTTACGTCATTTTATTTATTAATTATTTAAAAGAGAAGTCTATTTACAAAATAAACTTCATTTGAGTAGTAATTCTATAGTTAAACATAAGAACTAAATTAAAACTTTGTTTATTCAGACATTCGCTCAAATTTCAATTATAAATTAATTAAATTCTGTATAAACTTGAGTTAATTTAACAGAAAAGCTATTTAAATAATTTAAGATAGATTATTTAGCGGAAATCGATTATAAGATTACGTTAACTTAAATTTATTTAGTATCTCTTTTTTTCAAAAATACATTTTACTGTTGGTTGATATCAGATAAAAATCGAAATTTAGCTAAATTTTATTTTTAGTTACTTATAAAACCGTTTAAGTTTTGTTATTCAATATTATATGAATGAAATCTGAGAATTGAGATAAAATTTGAATTTTTTAAATTAGTTTGTTGTGATTACATTATATCTATTAATTTAAAGTTTACACTCTATTGTAATAAATACAATAATTTAATTTAATTAAAAGATTTAATCAATCGAAACGAAGGAAAAAAAAGTTATGCAACTCTTCATTGATTTTCAGGTTAAAAGTTTTTATGAATAAAAATGTGCAAATGATTGACAATAAGTATTTTACTTTTGAGTTGCTTAGATTTCTGATTAACTTAATTTATTTAGGATTTAGAAACATAAAAATATAAAAATTGTTAAATTTAATTTTTTAAATTACCGTATTACCTCACATATTATTACGTGTATATACAGTATAATGTAAAATATACCATTTTTTTTAATTTGGTCCAAAGCCCCTACTTATAAAGTGAGGTAAACCCAAACTTCAATAATTGACTCAAATTGTTTTAAATCTTAAAATATAATATTTTTATTGAATGAATTTATAAAATATTCAAAATTAATGTCTTCGTCTTTTTATGATTCAATGTCTTTATCTCTGTCCAAATTAATGTCATCATCAGTTAATCCGGAATTATTTTCAATTTTATAAAGTTTCTAAATTTAGAATGCAAGTTTTTATTCTTGCGTTTAATAGTAAACCCACAGCCAATAAAAGACTTTTTGATAAATTCTTTAGAAATGGTATTCTAAGCAACTGAAACACAGTTAACTACAACTTCAAAGCATGATCTAATTCTGCGTCCAAATTAATAATTTCAAAACTTATTTTAAATAGAATTTAATCAAATATATTTTATTTATACACAAATATTCTAAGCGACTTTAATTAAAATGAAAAATTTTAATTTAAAGAGCACATGATTTCTTATTTTTATTTTAGTTTTGAATAGTTTATATACTTTTGATAACTTTAAACTTTAATTTTTAATGTTTCTCAAAATTATTTTATTTAAAATTATTTTTAAAAACGACTTATTTTCTCATTTTCCGGGGGTATTTGTAAATAAAGCCCAAACTTGCCTTTTATTTACATGTACTAATATTATAGGTAATACGGTATTTATTATACAGCATTTCACACTTACAATATTTAAACTAAGAGTGTTAAAAATGTCTTTTTGTATTATTTTGCAGTTAAATTTATAATTAGTTAATAAATATATTTTTAAATATTTAATTATACCATTTTGTTCACTCATATTTCATCAACATAATGCTAACAAAGTATTAAAAAATAATCTATTGTAACACCAAGTAACTTAGAAATACTAAAAAATTACTTAGCGTATATAGCGTAATTAACAAAATAGCATATTTAAATATTAAAAAATATTTTTATCAAATATTAAAAGATATATAATTACAAAATAATACGAAAAAACTATTGCAGCACACTTTATATGTAAAATTAGATAAAATAAAATAAAAATTTTAGTATTTAATATTTTATAAAAATGATTATAATATTAGTACTAAATTCAGTTTAAATTCAATTCATTTTAGTCTAAATTTATTTTAAATCTAGCTTAATTAACCATTAATGTTTTTAATTGAAAGCATATACCACCATGGGTAATAACCAGACTAAGGAATCGGAGCTCAAACGGGAGCTAAAGTAAAATGCAGTACATAGTGAGTATAAGAGCGAGATTTAAAAATATATTTACTGTACAATTATTAAAAATAAAAGTTTATAATAAAGTCTACATGGGATAAATAGATGTGTCGAATATGTTAAAGCCAAATATGTTATAGTCTAATATGTTAATTTCGAACATGTTAATGTCAAATATGCTAATATCGAATATGTTAAAGTCGAATATGTTAATTTCGAAAATGTTAATGTCAAATATGTATTCATATTAGACATTAATATATTCTATTATAACATATTCGACATTAACATAATTGAATTTAACATATTCGACATTAGCATATTTGACTTTAACATATTCGATATTAGCATATTCGACGTTAGCATATTCGACATTAGCATATTCGACATTAAAATATTCGACATTAGCATATTCGACATTAGCATATTCGACATTAGTATATTCGACATTAGCAT
>JAQFXP010003815.1:0-11760 GCA_034693685.1 Belba bartosi | reverse complement strand
ATAGGAAGGGAAAATGTGCCTCTTCCCAGACCAAATACCAATTTTTAAAATTGTAAAAAATTTTGGCTAATACCTTTCTAAATTCATAATTTACATTAATAATATAAAACATTTTGAAAAGTAAACTAAATATGTAAAAACTGACATTTAAACAATTGTATAAATTGTCAAATTCAATGCCATGTACTGTCCATCAAAGTTACATTTAATAAATATTCATAAAACTTTAAAACATTACATTCTAATTTAAATTATATTTGTTAAACTTTCAGTCTAAGCAAGTTCAATGCAAATATTCTACTCAATTGAGCATAAATGAAGTCAATGAAAATAGTAAATAAAAAAACGTATAATTTTTTATATTAAAACGTCGCAAGCTTAAATGAGACAGTACGCTTTATTAAGTCAAACTATGAATTGCTGACACCAACACTTGCCTTACATTTGTTACAATATTATTATTGTTTTATTAGAGAAAGTCTTTTGGATTGTTTTTTCTACTAATTAAAACATTGCACACTTGGCTCTAAGAGTATCTACAGTAAACCTAATCTCAAGTATAGATTAATATTTCATAAGTTATAACTAGAAGTTCATTAACGCACCGGGAAATAGATTTTTATTAGAGTGTGCCTAACTCGTTTAATTTTAATTAATTTTTGTTTTGAAACTTAAATCCATGTAGAGTTAGTCCATTTTTGAGGCTCTAGTGTCGGCTATTTGTAAAATGTAACAAGGTAGAACCGGTATGGTATGCATTGGTGGTGAGAGTGAGCGACAGTTTGTTTGGTGTTTGCAGTTGTCGTACGTTCTGTACTTGACTTAATCGGTGCGAAAGAAGACAACTCTCGACTGTCATTCAATTTCCTGCTAAGAAATCTCTTTATGCTCTCATCCCAACCCTAAAGCAGAGCAATCTTTATCTGTTTCTTAATAACAGTTTAATATCATTATTCTTGAGGCGAATACTGTTTCCGAAATTTTATGAAACATTTCAGTGCTTTCCATAGATATCGAAACGAATTGTTTTTAGAGTTTATTGTAGCAGAAAATTAGCTACAATTTCAACAATAAAACAAATTTTTGTGTATTTGGAAAACATAATCTCTAACACAATATTACGATTGTAAGCAAAATATTTCTTTCTGTCAACTAATACAAATATACGCTATAAATACAGTACATGAGAGCCATCAAAAAATGATATTAAATGTTTAAAAATATATATGTTTTTTGTTCGTACAGTATTTGGCAAAAATAAATTGTTACATTTTTGCAATATTTTTTTTAACTGTTTATTTTAAGTAAATGTTTTTTATTAATAGATAACTAAAAATTTTAAATTTTCAATAATTTTTAAAAATAAGTTTTGTTTCAAAACATATTTTTTAAATACCAAAACTAATATTTTGTTTGAAAATAAAGAACAAAAGTGCATTTTTATGTTTTATTAAAAGTAATCTTAATTTTTAAAATAATTCTTTAATACTTTGAAACATTTTGGTCAGAATATTATGTTTAAAAAGATCTCTTATTCTTTATATAGAATATTTTAAGAATAAAATTTTAAAATTGGTTAAAGGTTTATAACATTTTTGCATTAAGTGTATTGTTAATGGCACTAAAGCCATACAATCGGCAGGTTTTGTGAAAACATTATTTTTAATTAAACCTCATTAGCGATGACGAGAATTCTATAATAAAGAAATTTAATGATTCATAATAAATGTTTAATCAAAATGAAAATGAGCAGTTTAAAATTAATATACAATATTGAAACCACTCATACGTTTTTGTATTTAAAAATTAATTACATTTGATATTAAAGTAATTAAAAAAAATGTTTTACTGAAAACTAACTTTAATTTATAAATTAATATATGTCTGTGTATTTTATTGATTATTTTAAATTAAGCTGGAAGGTTTTGTTTTTTTAGTAACGTTGTTAGCATTTAAGTTAAAATAAGCAAAAGAGAGATAAAAAGCACAACTAAGGCAAAAATAAAAAACTATTATTATATAAAATTTTTCTTTGAAATGGTGCGGAATATTAATTTCTTATTTTTTTGTTGTTTTTATTGATAATCAATACTAAATAAATAATGTATTTAATTATTGTATTATTTAAAAATATTCATTTTTATTTATTTTTAAAAGTTTACTAAACAAAAAATTATTTTAAATTTGCAATCATTTAATTAATTAAAAAATAAAATTTAATATTCATTACATATTCGACAAGATTTAGTCAAAATTTCAATTAAGCAATAGCTGCACCTGTAGTGAAAACCTGTATATACGCTATATTTGGTTCTCATAAAAGTTGGCAAACATTTCGATCTCATTTGAAGTGAAAGTGTATTCGCAATACATCTTAGAGAAGATCCATAAGATGTGAAAATAAAATGTAGAGAAAAATGTTGTTAAAAAATAGATTCATATTTAGATTCGTATTTTTCAAATCTAAAATTGAAAATATAAAAAGACTGATAAGAGTGAGCCTGAGATCGAAGTAATGCAAAACGTGTGCAAATAAACAAACAAAACCTAAAGACTATTCGTTTGGTTATATTGCGTTATTCGGCGAATCGATTCGTATAATATGAATACATTTGAAACACTGGATATTCATCACTCTTTCCTTTCACTCATTCCTAAATATTTGATTCAAACCGTTATTTTCAATAAGTTTACATTAGTTCCGCTTTTGTTTGTTTTACTTTTAAAGCTGAAAATGTTTTCAACCAATTCTGATATTATTTAGATATTGATTAGAAAAGATTTATTAAAACAATAGAACTAATCGAAAAAGCAGACTCTTCTAAAGACTGCACAGATGGTTGTGCAGTGTATCTTTATTTAACATACTTCAGCTAATTCAATTATTTATTTAGTATAAATTTAAATTTCAATCTCTTAAGCAAAAAATCAAATTAAAATACAAGTTTGGCATAAGTTGGTACCAAATTAACTTCAAAATTTTGCTCCTACTCTCATTTTTAGATCTACCAATTAAACCATCTTGGCAAAATTGTGTTACTCCCATTTGATTCAACTGTATTTAGATTTTATTACAATTAAATTTAATTTTGGAAATACAAAAAAATATTTCCTTAATTATATTAATTTTAAACTAACTTAAAAGCAGTAAAAGTTATATATATTGATATACGTATACAGTATAAACAGTCGTATTCTCTAAATTATGTTCTGAGCCTAATCTCAATTTATTCAAAGATGCTTGATCAAATCAACTCTAATGTTTTTTAGTAATTATGGAGTGTTAAATTATAATAATTGATATTAATTACAATCAATAAAATAAATTATATTTAAATTGAAATATTTCAATAGAAAATTTTAATTTATTTTTAGAATGCTCCTGGTAAATCATTTTTAAATTTTATAAATTATAAGAATTTGTTCAAAGACAACTAAAGACAACTTATAAGCGTGGTAAGTATTACATTTTAAAACTTGAATTACTAATCAAAATTATTCTAGGTCAAAATTTTTAAACTTTTAAAATACATGTATCTAATTATTTTTTACGATAGACAATTTCAGTAATTCAATTTTTTTTATAAACACGTTTTTGTTTGAGTAGAATTCGACATGTTACGGTACACAACACCAAGATAAAAATGTGTAAAAATTCTTTATATATTTTGTGAATTCCAACATTTCATAATTACAAAAATAAATCGATTTGACCAAGCATCTCTGAATAAATTGAGTTTAGGTTCGGAACATAATTTAGAGAAAGATTGCACATGGAACAAAACTGTATATATGTTTTAATTTATACATTTTGTTTGACATTATTTCAGATTAAATGACAAAATAACGTCAAATAATTAACTTTTGTGCAATAAATTATATAAATACTGAGCTTAAAATTATTACATTTATTTATGATATATTAATAGTAATATTAAATATAAAATCGCTATTTGTAGTGATTTCAAGAAATAAAATTTTGGTTTTACACAAATTTGTTGACATAAGACAAATCTATTTGGATTGTCAACACGCGAATGAAAAATTAGATAACTTTAAAAACGACATACATTATATTTTTTGAGTCACAATAGCTATTTTTAAAAAATAGTTGACATAAAAATCGATTTTCTAACAATATTTCTATATATTTATGATATATATTTCTAAAGTGCATTTCTAAAATTAAAAAACAAAAATTAAATCTGAACTAAAAAATTGAAAACAATTATTTAGATATTTATTAATGCCATTGATTACTGTTTATCATAATCTCAATTCAACATTTATATAAATTAAGTAAAACAAAACAAAAAAGATTTTTATCGTAACATAAATATCAAATAATTATAAATGAAAGACCAAGGTTAGGTTAAACAAGAGCGGTTACCAAGATAAAAATGTAGATTTAGTAAAATCCTTAAAAATTGTCATTTAACAAACTGAAATTTTGGCAAGTGCCTATTCTATGAAATAAATCAATGTCATTATTAAATTTAAATGTTTAAAAATTTATACAATATTTATTAAAATATAGATAACAATATAAAGCATTAAATAAAATTAATTTTTAATTAATTTAAACGTTCATAGTTAGTTATATTAATTACTTTTCATTTAAAACTAACCATGATAAAAAAAACGGTTTCCCATAGAAACAAAAGTAATGTTATATAATTCAATGCAATGTCGATATCAATTACAAACCGTTTTTTGCAGAATTGTAGTAATATTAGAGAAAAGGGAATATATAATATATATATAATATTTATAAAACGGAACCGGGACATTAACTTATTTATATCGCATTCAGTAAATTTGACCCCTAAGCAGCATATTCTAATATATGATAATTGATTTTTTATCAAACACATTCTTTTATCAAAAAGTGGACATTTAAATAATAAATTGAAACTAAAAGCCACAATCTAAATTATAGACTATATTATTCAAAAGTGCAAATATTAATTTGATTTGTAGTTTAAATTTGTGCCCATTTATTGCTCTATTATCTAAAAATAAATAAGATTTAATAAATCTGCAAAAATCTACTTTAATAAAGATATTATTAGAAAACAAATATAATATCAGCAAAATATACTATAGGAAAAGTACTCGAATGCAAATAATAATAATAAATTATTATTAATAGTAAGAGTAAATGTTTGCTATTTTAATACTATATAAAAATCAATGAACAATCAGTTTTATTGACTAAAAGTAAATTCATGTGCTGATACAATCTTGGACATTTTACTAAAAAAATCAATAAGTATTATATATTAATAATGCATTTATTTGATGCGAAGTAACTATAGTTTTAGTTAATAATAGATAATTGAAAAAAGAAATAAATTCTGAAAGGGTTGAATGTGGAAATACCTTCTTAGCACCGGGAATACGCGTAATATAGCCGAATAATCCTTTATTTTTCGAAATTGAGGCCAAACTTTGCATCTGTACAATGAAAGAGAAGAAGAGGACACAATTGCTTCGTTACCACAAACTACTGCTAATTAATTAATGCAAAATAGATTCAAATTCTTGATTTGGTTTTGTATTGACTTTCTATTGCAAATACCAGATGTCAAGAGCATATTGTGTCGTCTTCTGAACCTTCAATTGCTCGGCTCGGCTCTCGCCTCGGCTCGGCTCAGCTCGGCTCGACTTTCACTGATCACACATTTCTATGCAATTCAGTCACTCATAAGGATTGATTGCATTTGGAATAATTGCTAAATTGAGTCGTTTTTCATTCGATTCAAATTCTCATTAATTAAAATAAAGATATTCACTCGAACTGAAAATATTTATATCTCTCTTCTTAGTTATTTCAAATTATATCTCTAAATATAAATTGTTTTTACAGTTTTAATAGATTTATATAAAGAGCAGTTATTTAAACCTATCTTTTATTTAATGAATTCCAAAAACTATATTATATATAGATATATATTTGTTTATATATACTGTATATATAGTTAAACAATGTTATCATTTTTAAATTGAGAAAATCGAATAGAATCAATAATTTAAGTTTTCTGCTTATATTGATTTTAGTTAAATAGTAAATATATTAATCGTCTGACTGTTGTTACCCTTATATAAAAAGAGTAAAAATAGAAATTAATTTTGAAATAATCGACAAAAAACAAGTAAAACATATAGAGGCTAGATAGAAAAGTTGAAAGAACTGAAAAACATCAATATGTTGTAAAATATTAATATTTCCAATACTGTACGGTATGTACTGTATATTATGCATATTATGAAACGACATTTGAATAGATCAGTACGAATGCTCTAATGTCACGATCGAAATCATGCAACAATTAACTGCAGGATATGACACAATACGCAATAGACATCGGTATTTACAAAACCAACATTACTTACCACAACATCTAATGATTATTGCTTTGACGTACATATCATTAGTAAATTGAGTGGTAATTATGGGTTTAAAGTGGGGTTTAAAAGATTGACACAATTCGACAGAATATGAATACAATTTTGGTGACATTTAAAGTGTGAAGAATAGAATAATCAATACACGAAGGAATTGTTTTGTAATTTAGGTAATTGAAAATTCATTCAGCATGCACAATTATGCTAATGCATTTATAATACAGGTCTTAGCTTATCTCTCTTGCCATACATCAGATGTAAAGACGGGTTTTCATTAACAGACAACTTATTCGTTTATTACTCTCTCATCAACACTACCTGACCTCACATTCAAAGGGAAGGGAATACAGATGAATACAAAAGTGACGAGTTCACAGTTTGAAAGTTTTGCAATTTTTTAATAAATACAAAATCTATTCTTCATGCAATTTATTTTATACACTTTTGCAATACAAAAAAATCGTATAAAGATTTGTTTACAAATTGCAAATTAATTTGGAATTGCCCTAAGGATTGTATTTTGAAAAGCTTAACATTTAATAAAAATAGCAATTAATTAGAGTTTTCTTTTGTTCATTTGTATCTAGAAGTGCATCGTTTCCGGGCAACGCAAAAAGCACTTGTTTAGTTATTTTGACAACAAAGTTGAGAAGATACATTCTAGTTTAAGCCTATGTTTTAAGAATTGCTTCAATTATTATTTAACTGTTTGTTAGACAGTATATATCTTGCTTAACATTAAAAGTAATTAAATTAATACATAAAACTTAAAAATAATACTGACAAAATTTAAGTAATTATTTTTAATTTTAAAGATTGTAAAATTAATTTATTAAAAATAATATGTAATAATTTGTTACATAATTTTCTAAATATTTAAAAATTTAGTTATTAATTTAAAATGAATTAAAAATTAGTTATTGTTTTGCAAATTAAAATATAAAATATATTAAGTCTGCAAAAGAATAATCAATTTTGTGTTACTTTTCAGTTCATCTGTAGGTGTTTGTGATCAGAGACTAATTTATAATCAGAAATTCGGTAAATCGGGCAAAGTAAAATAAGTATATTCTATTGCAAAACTAATTTACTGGTATTCAAAAATTTTATTTTTTATTAATTTCTAAAAATAATTATTTGTAAAAAGTTATTTATTTTTGTTATTATTATTAGTTTAAATGTTTAACTTAATTTAATTTTATATATTTATTATTGATTTTAAAAATATTTTTTATAAAAAATTACTTAATTTTATTAAATTTTAAAATATAAATTATTTTTAACAATTAATCTGTGAATTAATTTAAGAATTAATAAATTATTTTAAAATATAAAGTAATTAATATTTGTTTAAAATAACTTATTAACCTGTTAATCGATTTGAGTTAAGATATGTTCCTGAGGTTTATTTTTAGTTTTGCCCGATTTATACAGTTTCTGACTATAATCATTGCAATGTTATAAAGAAATTAGACTTTTTTCATTTTATTTGCGATTTATTTTAATTGATTTTGTATATATGTGTACTTTTTATTGAATTATTTTAATGATATTTAATTGTAGAATTTAATAATTATTTTTAAAATAAAAAATATAATTTTTTACAAAAATTACTACCAATACAAATTTTATTTATACAAACGCAATTGTGTTTAAAATATATTTTGGATATATTCCTTAATTTTTCCTATTGTTTAAGTAGGGTTAGCAAAAATTAACCAAGTCAGGTGGTCTATACCAGGAGTCAGGGTGAATAAAATAATAAACAGTTTTCTCTTCATTTTTGCAATTTAAATAAATTTAACACCAATTTAAGAAAAATATTTTACTTTTGCAAAAAAAAAAAACACTTAAAAACCTTGCTGACTGTCTTCGGTGACAGGGAAAACAAAAAAGAGTATCTATTTTTTGGTACAATACTCAGAGGAAAATCTGCCAATTTTTTAAAAGTTAGGCTATATTTTAGCTATACCCTATTGGCTAGCCCTGGTTTAACGAATAAAACAATAAGAACAATTTAAACAAAAATTTGTTTCCTAAATTATTTTGCTTACAATGATAATGACATACAATGACAACTTATATTAAATTGTTTAAAGTTATTTTGGTCTGAATTAGTTCAGCAGTGATTTTAAATAAATTAGTAATTTCGTTGTAAGTAATAAATAATATTTAAGCTAAAATTATTAATTGTAAATATTTAAATTAATGAAATTTTGCGTTTAGACAAATTAACACTTTTTTCTATTCGTTTCAAATTTCTTACTAGTAAATCTCTTAAGTTCATATTTTTTTAATATACTAATCTTAACAAGAAAAATTACCATTAGTTACCCCTTTATAGTGTAAAGTAAAATGACATAAAAAACAAAAACATTAAATATACTGAAATATATAAATTGTTTAAGAATTGTTTAATGTATTGTTTTGTGCTTATTGTGTTTTTGATATGTTATTGTTTCTTGCTTTGTTATGCGTGCCCTTTAAAATGTTTATTAAGTATTTTATGTTATAATTAATGGGTAATATATTAGTTAACATAAATTACACAAGTAAATTTAGACTAGTTGTAGACCACTAGTTGCACTATAAATTCAATCACTTAGACATAGCATAAAAGCATTCTATAATAATAAACTAGTTTAGAATATTAAATTTTAGTTCCAAACTAAAAGCCCAATGCAATTGAAAAGTTTGGATTTGCAAAAGTTTAAAAAAGAAATATTTTTAGAAATTGACATTTTATGAAATATTCAATATTTGTAAAAATTCTTTTGAAAAGCGTTTGAAAAGACCCTCAAAGCTGAAGAAGAAATGAGAATTTCATTGAACTTAAAGTAAAAGAATGAGAAGAAGAGGTGAGTTCTCATGAAATAACTAAACTTTTTATCTGCTTTTCAAATAGTCTATCAAAATATATATATAAAAGACTGAATTTTAGTAGTTTTCAAAATGGCATAGAATTGGTTTGTCTATTCTTTACTGTAATTTAAGATAAGATCGTTTTTACAGTCTTTTATATAAAGAATAGAGATTGAGAAGAGATGGGGGAATCGGTCAAAATCCCCTTCCTCATTTTTAAAATTAGCATTTGGTCGGTGAAAAAGTACCCTTCCCCTGATTTGGCGGCAAATGTTTTTAGTTTTATGACCAAAATTAGGAAATTTTCTCTAAATTGATGTTAAATCCGATTTAAATTTAGTTAAATAAACTAAATTTAGTTTAAATCCGATTAAATTTGGTTAAATTAAGTCACAATTATAAAGGTTTTTTGAGAATTAAAAAAAATATCTTCCCAGATCCTCTTTAGATTTTTGGCCAAAACTTTGGAGAAATCCCTCTCCTGACCCCCCTCTGGAACGGTTCTCAATCTCCAATAAAGAAAAAAAATTGTAAAATAAAAGTTCGTTTTTAAAGATTGGGATAATATTATAATTAACTTATGATTAAATAAATTATTAAAATATATTTTAAATTAGAAATACAAATATTTAAATAAAAGAATTTAATTGAATTGGGAAAAGAAAAAACTGATAAATCGATTGAAGGAACGACTACTCACATAGACTTCTTCCCATTGACTGACATATCTGACAAGTCTTGAAAGCCTTAGTAATCGCAATAAACTGAGCATTTTTGCGAACCGGAGTATTCGTAGAGCACGTCCTGCCTGTAGTATTTGAAAGTTGTCGCTATAGTCTTGATTGAAGATTAAGAATATATAGTCCAATGGGATTGAACTAATCAAATCCAAGAAGAACCAAGAGCGAATATAGGTTCTGGCGATTAGTCGTGGGTCTAATATAACTTGTTCGGGTAATTCCGGATTCATTATACCTTTTAATGCAATGTAAGTAATGTCAACACATATACCAACTCTTAACAAATAACGTATTTACAAACACTTCTCGTTTTTACATTATATAGCAAGTAACAACAAACAATTAATAATAATAAATATCTTTATTTTTATATTAATTAATTATTCATAAATTTAAGGAAAAAATACTTTAATATTTTATATCAATTTTTGAAATATAAAAATTTTTAATTAAAAATTAAATATTAACTTTGACTTTGACTTACGAGTTAATAAATTAATCTACTCCGCAATAAAAAAATATCAACAATATGCATTTTTAACATTTGTACTGTAAATATATTGTATGTTTTTGCAAAAAAAAATCGCGTTTTATTTTTACGATAAATTTTAATATATTTAAATTTTATTCTTAAAATTTTAAGCAAACTATTTATTGCTTTTTTATTCTAGTTTCTAAGACAATTTTCTTAGTTTACTTACTTCTAGTTTAATTTATCAACTCTAACACTGCTAGATTTGTATTGGCAGAGTTATCAATTAACAGCAAAATAAAAATATGTTTAAAAGATTTATGTTACTAAAATTGCTTTATTAAATTTAATTGTCAATTTATATTAGTAACTTATCATAGATATTTTAAAATTTATTTTTAACCCTGCAGTTTAAAATTTTTAAAAGATAATTAAATTTAATAAAGTTTAATTGAAAACAATCCTTTTAAATATATTTTTATTAATAATTAAAATAATTATAATAAGTTTATAAAAAAAATACATTTTGCTTATATTACCACAAGTTTCAATAATAATTTACTAATATAAAAATAATGCAAAAATAAAACTGCCATAAAACTGTTATAAACAATTTTGTTCGATCTCTTGTATTTTATTAATATTATATATAATCTTAAATCAACCAAATTAAAACATAAATTTATCAATGTTAGTTATAAACAATATATTAAAATAAATATGTATTTTTTGTTTTAAAAACTACAATAACAAAATAAATTATTTGAAATTTTAAAAATAAAATTTTAAAATGTTAAAATTTATTATTAAAAATAAAACGCAATTTCTTTTACCAAGACCTGATATATGCAACTAATCAATTAATATATAAATATGTGCTTGACATTAATAATAACTGAATTAGAGATTAAATTTATATTCGAATAATTGCGATTAATATTAATAAATATTTGATTACCTGTTCTGAAATTGACGGCAATATCTAACAAGAATATAGTGTCAGATAAACAATTGAAAGCAATCCAACGTGTTGATAGATCGTCGTTGAAGAAGGATATGGCCACCGGAAGCACTATTAGATTTGCCACAAGTAATAGCAACATGCACAAGTCCCAGTAAAACCTACAATTTTAACAATTTTATTTTATAAATCTATTATAGTTTTTTCTTAATTGTTTTTTAATTATTTAAGGTATTGTAAAAATTGTGCAAAATTTAATGCAATTTAATTATGATTATTACGAAATTAACATTTCTTTGGTTTTGCCAATTGTAGGA
>JAQFXP010003814.1:0-11762 GCA_034693685.1 Belba bartosi | reverse complement strand
TGACTTATGGTTTCTATCAATTATTCTCGACTATAATATCAAAGTTTTGTCAAAAATTGCAAATTTATTCCAAAATCAAATCAAAAATTTGAAACTTTGCTATTCTATAGAAGAAAAGAATCCAAACCAGAAATTAATTGCATTATTGAAATGGTTTCCAACGCTTCAGAAACTCGATATCTGTCAATACAAACAATTTGAAGACATTTTCGACTTTATTCCGAATACAATCGAATCGATTCTATTATACAATTATATTGAAGATTATGACCAAAATCTGCAATCGTTTCGAAATATGTTAATCAGAATTGAGACTAAACTAAAAGAATTGCAATTCTATTGCTATTTCGAAGACCAAGACTTGGAATTAATTCAAAATAAATGTAATTTAAAAACGTTTTACACATTTTGGACATTAGACTCAAAATCACTTTTGGATTTAATTAAATCGCAAAGAAATCTCAAATTTCTATTCATTCGATTCAATAGTCAATTGTTTGCGATTCAACCGATATATCAAAGAGAGTATTATTTTCCACACATTAATTCTCATTACGGCATTTATTGATAGAAAATGTTTTCGTATATTACGACAAATATTTCCAAAACTATCAAAACTCCGCTTATCTTTGATTGAATTCATTTGCATTTGTAATTATTTGTTCACTATTTGCGATAATTGCAGTCATTATTGTTCGCAAATATTGGTTGAAATGAAAGAACTGAAGAATTTAGAACTATTTAAACCCAATATTAAAGTCGAATCAATCGAAAAGTTTGCGAAATTAAATCGAATTTATTTTGTGAACACTTTTGTCGACACTTTGGAAATGTTTGAAAAGTTGAGAACATTTTGCGATAAAAATCCAAAAAAGTTATTCAGATTTGAAGCAAAGTATCGAAAGAAGAGTTCAAACAATTAATCGAAAATTCGCCGAAAAATCTCAAAATACAAAATTTAAACTAATTATAAAATAAAATTCTAATTAATTATATTAAAAATAAAATTTATTCAAAACAAAATTTAATTTTAACAAATTCTTTTTTATAAATTCAAACATTAAAAAATTTTATTAATTGTTTTGAGTTGTTTTGTGATACAAAATCTATTTTAAAAATAATTTTTTGATCAAAATTTATTTATTTTTCATAAAAGTTTACTTATATATTTAAATTCAATACATAATTTTTCATTAATAAAAAGTTGGCTACTTTAATTAACGACAATTAAAAAACATATTTTTTAAACATTTTGTAAACCCCTTATTTTATTTTATTAAAAATTAAAATTTTAAAATTTTTTATTGCATCTTTCTAAATTTGTAAAAATTTTATTTATGTTTTATTGAATTTAATACTTGTTAAAAATTATATTTATAAAAAACATTTAAAATTTTTAGAAAAAGCTCTATGATTGATGGTCAAGCATCTTTATAAATAAAAGTTTTATTTTTAATTTAAAAATTAAATTTTTTAATAAGGAGTTATTTGAATTATTTAATACAACGACTGTTGGGTTTTTAGAGTTCATTCAACAATCGCAACGAATAATACAAAAATTACAACATTTTTATTAATACTATCCTAACTCTGATTTAAATTTAAACAATGTAAAAATAAATACAATTAGATAAAAGTTAAAGTTTGTACTTTAAATTTTGCACGCGTATTTGCACTTGGTAAGAATGATTAAATATTTTAAAGGTTTCGTGATATTATTTTTTAACCTTGATATTTGTGATTTTTAAAATTTATATTTTATTGTAAAAATAAGATATAATTTATTAAACAAATCTATTATAAATTTAGCAATCTATATTGTAGTAATTCAAATTTAACAAATAGTTCAAAACATGTTTGCAATTTTTTCTCATAAGTTTTAAATAATAATTTTTAAAAATTTTATGTTGCAAAATTTTATAGTCTCATACATTTATTCTTAGCTTTACATTTTTAAAGCTGTAAACTAGTCGTGCGTTTTTTTATTTTAATTTAATTAAATTAATGTTATAGATGACATTTGCATGTTTAATTTTTTTTTGTTTACCTTATTAATTTTGTTTTAAATTTTATAGTTTTTTTTAATTGAGTACTATATTTTAATTAAGCATTAACAAAATAATATTTACTATCAATTTAAATAATATGATCAAATTTATTTTAAATTTTAGTTTTAATATTTACATTATTAGTACTTGGAATCCAATTTAAATTTTACACATTTAAGCTATTTTTGTACTCGCTTATACCTCAATTATTAAATTCCTTATCAATCTACTTTTTTGTCAACAATGGCTTGTTTTGTCAAATAATTTTATTGTAATTTTCAAAAATTATTTGCAATCACAAAAAGATTAAAAATAATATAATTTGACAAACTAAACTTATAAAATACTTAATTAAATTTTTTTTATTTGTATTTATTAATATACGAGTGATTTGTTTAAAAAAATACTTTTTGGTCACAATAAATTTATTTTTATCAATAGTATGTTTATTTAAAATGTGTTCTTAAAAGGCTGGCAAGCCTTGAGTTGAATGTCTCAATAAATAAGTTATCAAGTTAGTTACACAACATTAAAAATGTGACATTAGTTTACAATTTAAAAAAGTGTTGGTTACTTTGTCTAAAATATAATTTAATTAAATGCATTAATGATTAGTTTTAAATAATTTAAACAGAAAAAATAAAAATATTTTAAAAACATTTTATTAACTAATTTGTCAAAAATGTTTTTGTTTAATAAATTGCATAAAATCAGAATAGATTAGATAAGTTTTTATACAATTTTAAAAATAATTTAATATAAATTTATTCGTCTCGACCACAAAGACCTGGGTATCGGTTGAAGAATTTGTTGCATTCCTGAGCACAACATTCATTGTCTGACCAACACTTCGCACGAGTCGTCAAACACTTTGAATCAAATCTCTTAGTATTTGTATAATAGCTATGAATTGTTGTCTTATATGAAATTTGCGGCAAATATCTGTCAATCAAAGACTGTTCCCAATAGTTGTTATAATTGTTTGCGTAATCAAAGTCTCGATAATAAGTATTTGGTATCACATAATAGAAGTGATATTCCGTTGAATTTGTTTGCAATACAAACAGAACAACGATTACAGAAATGCGTAAAACAATTGATTGGTTACTAAATAAACAAAATTAAATATAAATTTAATTAGAACAAAATTAAATTAAAAAACAAACATTAACCTTTTTTGAAAAGCCATTATATGTTGGAATTACTTGTTTGCAAAAAATAATAATTACTAACAAAGAAACCAAATATTAAATTAATTTTTAAAATAAGATATTTTTTAAGAGAATCTTTTAATTCAAGGTTTTTATATACAGCAAAAAATAGCATGTTGTAATTAATGACTAAAAACACTGACTTGAGCCGTAATTAGTATATATTAGCAAAAATTTTTATTAATTTATTATTGGGTTTGTGAGTTGAATTCGTTGAAAAATATGTATATAAATCTATTTTTAAAATTGTTTTTCAGTGATTTGAATTAGAAATTAATTTTTATTTTATAAATAGTTAATAAAATATTAATTTTATTCTATTATTTTGTTAAATAAGTTTTCGTAATAAAGAATTTAAAAAGTTATAAAATTTTATTTTATACTTTTTAAAAATATAATCCTATTTAGAATTAATATTAATTTTATAGAAATTAAATTATCAGTTTAGTTTTTAACAACGGATTAATTTTCTAAATGGTAATCAGTCGAATAATGGGGTATCCGCTAAGATAACAACTTGTTAAGGTTAAAAATTACGCATAAATTGTGTTCTAATCTTAAAAACTTTTGTTATTTGTTTGATAATAAATAGCCAATCACATATTGCAAGACTTTAATTATAAATTATTTTTTATAAATCACGGTAATAAAACGGCTACTAAGCAAAACCTTGTTTTTGCGTTGACAATGAAAGTAATGACAATTATTGCACTTAGAGTACATTGTATGTTGATTTTATCGGAGCAATTTTTTCTCAATAAATTTCTCTTCAAAAAACTGTTATCTCTCTTCAATTTTGTAGTCTAACTTTAAATTTTTAAGATTAAGTCAAAAACCAAACTAATTATTAAATTATTAAAAATTAAAATATATGTCTAAATAAGTATATATTTAAAATACTGTATTGTTATAGAATAAATTATAAGCATGTTTAAATGCTTTATTACGGAAACTTATCTAACAGATTAATATACTTTGCATTGCATTAGTTATACTTTGTCTAATTGGAAAGAAGCTATCCTTGTATTCAAAATTGTTTTAAAAATATATTAATCAAAAATTTAGACAAAAAACAAACTACACCTTAAAATATTAAATGCTAATTTAAATCTGAAATTTGTTTTTATTGCTTTACTGTTTCTAAGCTATTCTTATTGCACTAAAAGAGCTATTTTTATTTAATGCGCTTATATCAAGTTTATAATTTTTAGATTAGATAATGTTTTATGCTAGATCACTTCAAATATAATTTTTTGTATTTAATAAATTTTTTAATTAATAGTAAATTTTAAACTATATTAAACTAATTAATATTTTGTGCAATTATTATTGCCAGTAAAATGCTTTTTTAATTTTAGGGTATTAAATAGAATTAAATGTATTAATTGGTAAAAATGAGTCGGATACTATTTAGAGTAAAAGCTTATTTGTATATCTCTTGTTGTATTCTCAAACAAATTTGTTTATTTTTGTATTTAGAAATAAAATTTATTGATTTGTTCTATTAATAATTTAATGTTCTTCTTCTCATTTTAATTTGTAACAATTTATATCATCAATTCTCGGTTTAATTTGATCTATGCAATATTCAAGCAAATTTACCGTTTCAAGGTTAATACAGACAAAGTCAATTGAAGTTATCCAAAAATTTTGCTATTAAATAAAAATTTGTTGAATTTAATGATAGAATAGTTTGTATATTTTTAATAATCAGTTTAAATTTAAAACTAATATTGAACTTAAAATCAACTTACAAATTTTATTTTAAATTTGTGTTTATACGACATATTTTATTAAAACAAAGGTTTAAAATAAATATTTGATAAAATGATTATAAATTCTATTAAAATTTAATATTTATAAATTTAAATGCAACCTTTAATTAATTTTGTTTATTAAAAATTAAAATTAAATATAAAATGTACATGTTAACTTTGTACAGACTGTATAATAAAAAAATTTGTAGACAATTTCGATTAACTTTGTCCATACATTGGCGGTACGCTAGCATTTTACTGATTATTTTTTTATGTTGCTATTTTATTTATAATTTCATAATTTTAATTAGCTAACTTTTAGTATCAAAACTTGTTGAAATATTTTTCAAGGATTCTATAGATCATAATCTTTAATTAAATTCCAATTGATTGATATTTCACTCTTTTTAAGCAATTAAATAATATATTTTTGTTGAGTATAAAATTGAAAAGTAAAAATTAATAAATTAAAAAAAACTTTGTTGAACTTTTATATAGTAGAAAATAATTTTATTTTTAAGATTAAATAGTTAAACTTAATATTTAATTATAAAAAAGACTTATTTGTTAGATAATAATAACATTGTGCAAAATTTATTTTTATAATTTTATTTTAGATTTATTGATAGGTTTAAAACAAATATAATAAACGTTAATTATAAATTAAACAAACAAGTTAATAAAAACTCACAATAAAACATTTATCGTAAAAGAAAACATTTAAAGTTTTTAACATAATAAGAAAACAAGGAAATAATCATTTGTTTATTCCGTAAACAATTTATTAAAAATAATGTATTTGATTGACAGAAGAGTTGATTAAATTCAAAGGTAATAACAAAAAGAAAACTTCATGATATACAAGATAAATATTTATTTATAAGTAAAATGTTCAAGCAAAGTAAATATTGCTGATAATTCTTGCTTAAAAAAACATTTTGATTTCTCATCTTGTGTCTATCTCTGATTTAAATAATTAAAATTAAACAATATTTTATAAATTATTCATTCGTTTATCAGTTAATAATGTATTGCATTTGAATTACATTTGAGGAAATATTTATTACATAATTGCCAGACATGAGTCAAATGTAGGGTTTGGCTCAATTATTGGCGTCAAAGGCATTCAGAATTTATCAATAGATTAATAAATGATAAACAATATTAAAATACTATTTAATTTAATGAATTTAATGAGCAATTAATGTTTGTTAGTATTAATGAAAAGTTACAGTATTACCAATAAATATAATTAAATAATGTTATTATAATTTGTTCATTTATTTGTATATTAAAACTAAAGTCTAAATATCACTTTAAATATACAAATATTGAGATCATTTGCAATACAAAAAAATATATTTAATTAAATGTCAATTAAATCGTAATCTTATTTATAAACTTGAAAATTAACTACTGATTGCATACTAGATGTTGCGGATGAGTCCCTCGAATGGGACGGTAATCGAACTCCAGAGCCCGGATTAGTTGTATAGAACTGTTGTGAATAAATATAGTTAATTCGCGAAGTTTCAATAATATGTGCAGGTTGAATTTTGATCTTTATTCGTTTAACCGCATATATAGTAAAGCCCAATAGAATACAGAAACTACCGACGGATACAAATGATGTTCCGAAGTCCTCCTTATCCTCGAGTTTATACATTAAAAGTCCGAATATAACCAAAATAAAGCCAATGACACAAAGGAATAGCGCGAAGTGAAGCAGTTTTGCAAATTTTCCGCTCATTTTTCACTAATTTTTTAAAAAATTAAGCATTCAATTGCGATAAACTTGAATTATTTGACAATGCAAATCAATATTATATAATGTCAATGTCAATTTTGCGTGAACTGTGCCAACGATGCTATTCGGTTGGACTTTATCTATTAATGAATATTTACACTCAATTCGATTATTTTTACTTTTTATTACACAATTGGTTCGAGTGTTTGAAATGCACTTTCGCTTAAATACAAGCAAAATATGTTTTAAATATTATAATTTTTATCACATATTCAAACATTTGTTTTCCAAGATGTCATAAAAAACACAAAAAAGTTTATTAACGTTTTTTTTGCAATAGACTTTGTATCGCAATATTAGATTGTCACATGATAAATATTTTAAATATTTTTACTATATAAATTAATTTATTTTAAAAATGTTTTTTCTTAATTAATTTTATTCAAGTTTATTGTATGGGTATATTACGTCAAAAATTTAATTTAATTTAAGTAATTAAAAAATATTTTTACGTAGAAACATCAGGTTTTTAATTTTAAAAATTTATTAATTAAAAATTATTTTAAATTTTAATTTTTCCTATACCAACGAAAACGTTTTTATAACAATATTATCAAAAGTAAAGCAAATTTCTGTTGAATAATGAAATTAATGTCTTTCGCAAAGAGTGATAACGAGTAAAACAATTTGTGATAATCGTTATGTCGACCATTACTTTATCGAATCTAGAATATAATGATTTATTGAAATAATTAGCTAGCTACAAAGTTCATGGGTTAGAATAATAATTGCATTGTTTGATTTAATATACTGTATAATAAATTAGTAAAAATTACAAAATAAAACTTTAAATATAACTATAATTAAGTTATTTTTAATTATTATTTAAAGTAAATTAATTTTTAAACAATTTGTGTTGGAAAACAATTTTTAAAATTAAAAAATTATACGATAAAAACTAATAAAACTAAAATTTTTAATTTTTTTTGGTAAAATGTATTTATTATTTTAATTTTAGACTTTTAATCTTTTAAGGTTGACGATTTCAACAAGAAAAAAAGGATGACAAAGTTGATAATTTGAAAATTTAGTCTAAAGTTAAAAGTTGCAAAAACAGTACAACAATACAAAAATATATAAATAATTTTTTTTGCAAACAAAGTTAAATTATATAAAAAATAATTTTAACTTATGAAAGAGTTTATTTTACAAGTCATATCAGCCAAATCCCTTTTGATTTTAAAAATTGGCATTTATTTCCCCCCCCCCCTAGCATTTAGTTTGCAAAAAGATACTTTATTCACATTTGGTTTTGACAAATTTTTAAAGTTTATATAGCCAAAATTTGGAAATTTTTCCAAACTTTTAGCTAAATCATTTTAGTTTTTAATTCACACATAATTATTATAATCCTGTTATTATATAATTAATTATTCTTTTATTATTTTATTTTGCTTAGAATTTATTTTTTCATTTTAGTTGTGAACTATTGGCTCTAATTTTTTTAAACCTGATAATTTATTTAATGTGTTCAGTACATTTGCTGCCATCTAACATATTTTCAAACTAACAGATTAAATTTTTCTATTATTTTTGCCAATGTCAATATTTCACAAATATTTGTATAGATAGTATTTATATTTTTACAAAGTTTTTGCAACATTTAAATATTGCACTTTTAATATATGCATTGCACAATATATAATAATCAATTAAAATAAAATAAAATTTATAATAATGTTTTATACAAAACTAAACTTAGTCAAATTTTAGGCAAATTACAAAATAACCAACCAGTAAGTTTTTTTCTGGTTACAATTGTTATAGTCAAGAAGAATTACAGAAAAAATATTTTATAATTTGAAAAGCATCTTCCGTAATTTTTAAGTTAAAACTAGACAATTATGTTTTTCTGGTCGTCGAATACAGCTGGCAAATCTTGTGGTGTTCTTTGCTGTTGTTAAAATTAAAAAACAAATTTCTAAATTATTTAAATTAAGTTTTATTTTGGTTAAATTATCTAAATGTAGTCTTAATTTTGCTCAAACTTAGTTAAATCACCAAAAAAGCAAAGTAAAATTTTAATTAGTTGTAAACTCGGAAAATATTTTCAATGTTTGTACAAATAATTTTCTAATAATATTCGTTTAGATCAAAACTAATGTGATTTTTCTAATTTACAAAACTTATGACTATGCTGCTACTCCACCCATCCCTTGTCTAACTCTGATGTTATATAAATATGTATTTTATTGCAGATAAAAATTCAAGTGTTCCTCAACTGCATCTGATTTACAAAAATAACACCAATTGTTGCCATAGAAGTGGTTCTAAACTAAGAGTTTGTACTTTTATGCCGTTGTTTAGAAATGAGATTTTTGTATGACATTACAAATTGCTTTGTTTTGAATTAGTTAATACAAATTTTAATAAATAAGTTTTAATTAAACTAATTTAAAAAATTAATAACTTGGCAAGATAAAATGTTGAATAGCGTGCGGGCCTGGCATATACTGATCGCCGGAGTTATTATATTTTTGATTGCAATCATACTGTTTCTAACCGCACAAACCGTCGCCGCAATTATATTTTTGATTATTGGTTTGGCTGTTATTTTCGGTGCATTTTTTAAGTATTGGAAATATGAAAAATTGTGACAATTTACTTTAGTTATTCAACTTATTGTTTATATACATAAGTTGTTATTAATTAAATGTATTCAAACTTTTTTTGTGTATATTTTGAACTTTATATTAACATACACTTGTAACTTTTATACTAATTTAATTATATGGTAATATTTTAAAATATAATCATATTTATTTTAAATAAAATTTAAGTAATCTAACTTTTATTATTATTATTAATAAATTATTTAAATTAAATTTTAATGATAAAAGCGGTCAATAACATTGATTAAGCATTTTTACAAGTACAATATTCTATTTGCAATAAAGTAATTAGTTCTTATAATTATTAATAACTTTATATAAATTAGACATATTTATACTTGTTAGAAATTGTTAGACATATTTTATTTGTTAAGAAAATAATTAAAACATTTAATATTAATTTAACAAAATTTTATTTAATTAACTTAATTAGTATCAATATTAATAATATTAAACTAAACAATATTTAATAAAATATTAAACTTGAAAAAACATATGTATTATAAACTCAAACTGATATTCAATTGATAAACTAAATATCACTAATGGAGTAGTGTTTAAGTGCCTGTAATTGAGTTTAATGTAATTCAAAAATTGCAAACTTGTTATTTATATGACTATTGCCACAATCGATACAATCGTATATTCAATACAATAGGTTTTTAGAGAAAAAAATGTAACTCTAATTAAACGCATTAAACGAGTGAAGTGAACCCATTATCTAATCAACACTTAATTTGGTCGCCAAGACATCAAATGTCGAAAATAATTATTAGTCAAACAATAGTTTCATCAAAAATTCGACACTAGATCACAAATACAATTAAAAATTTGGGCGTTTTGTCACACATATCAAGTGATAAATCATAAATAAATTGATATTAATATATAATAAGAGTGAAAAGTTGACCATTAAATGGATTCATGTCGAAACATGTGGTACGGGCAATTACGAGCTTGGCACCTGGGCATTGCCTCATTCATCTTAATACTAATTTCAAGTCTGAGTTTTAGTCTGAGTTCGACCGCCTTTGGCGTTATATTCTTGTTGCTTGGTCTGGGTGTACTTGCTCTCGCTATCTATAAATGGTATTATTACGAAAGAATTCAAACGTCTTTACATCAGACAACCACTCAGACCACCACTCAGTCCGCTAATGTCGTCACTATTACTGTTCCATAAGTTTATGTTTGAATTTTGTTTTCTATTTACTAACTATAGTTAATTATTTTGCAATATTTTTTGTCTGTTTTTTGTAGTAATTATTGATTGCTATTTTTACACATGTTTGATTTTTTGTTATTTGAAATAATGTATGGTTGAAAAATAAATAAATTATAACTTTTGATTCAAATTATTGTTTTATAATCAAGTATATTAATGTTGAAGGTAAAAATTGGACCATAAATTTGGTCTTTTGTTTCGCTAATATACAAGTTGCTATTTGGTCAAGAACAATCAAAAGTAATTTATACAGTTCTATTTTAATTTTATATTTGCATTGCTTAATGTTTTAAGTTATTTATACTAAAAGAGTATTTATTTAGATGTTGTAATTGTTAGCATATTTTAATTATGTAAACGCCATAAATAATCTAGTAACTATTTTGTTATTTCCTGTAAATGTTTATAATTTAGCATTCCACATTATTGTTTAATGAATCTTAGCCTATAAATTGAATTGTAATTAATAATTACTAATTATCAAAGACTGGAAATTACACGTTCTGCATAAGTAATGGAAAAGATAGTTCTAGATTAAACTATCTAGTTTATCACTAACACTTGCGCTCAGATAAATATACTTCACACAACTTGTATATCCATTTCTGCAAATTAAGTTAATTTAATAAAAAAAAATTTAAAAATAAACATTAGTTTTTGCAAAACTTAAAAAATTTTAAAAATTTATTATTGTTAGTGAAATAGTTTATAGAATTAGTTGATTATATTTAAGAAAAATTGTTATCAAACTACCACAAACTTCCAAAAGTTTAATCTAAAATTTCCAATTCTTTAGTTAAATTAAGTAAAAATAATAATTATTGGTTTATTTTAATAATTTTGAAAATTTAAATAATTATTATAAGGTAATATTATTTTTGTGTAATGTTAATAGCTTTTGTTATAATAAAATCTTCAGTCTCTCCATAATTATGACTACATTGAGTAGTTTGTTTATCAGTGTTTATATCAGGGCTTGTAAAGGTCGGCCGATCCAGGGGGGGATCAGGGTGGGGATTTTTTCCAAATTTTGGCCAAAAACCTAGGGGGGGATCAGGGGAGGGATTTTTCCAAAAACGCTCAAAAAACCTATATATTTGTA
>JAQFXP010003813.1:0-11765 GCA_034693685.1 Belba bartosi | reverse complement strand
TCGAACCGAAGTTAACATTGAATCGCGAAATACGATATTCTCTGTCCATAACATCTGGTCTTAACTTATTCTAAGAAATAGTCTGAACAAAGTTAATTATATACAATATATAATCAAATTGCAAACTATTCAAACTTTATTACAAATTTTTTAATCTTATCGTTTTTTTAATTTGAAAATGTAATTTATAAATATACATAGTACAGTATTTGCCTTTATCAATAAATTAGGTTGAAAATTTTTTGTAGTGTTGATATACAGTATTAGGTTGACAGTATTTAGATGATAGTATTTATCGGCCAAATATTGCATCCGCTTTTGATTAGATTAGCTTCCATTTGCTGTTACAGTTAATGTTTATCAATTATAATTAAACCGTTTTACAAAAATTGATTAACATTAATAAAAGAGATAAATTATTAGTTCAAAACTTAACAGTAATTAGAATTTGTATATAATAACTAATACAAAATTTTTTTATCAAATAACATAAATTTTAATTTAAATAGTTTTATTTTAAATAATATTGCACAATATACAGTGAACTTGTTTTAAATAATTATTTTATTTTTGTAATGTTTAATTAGTTCAAAAAAGTAAATAAGTATTTTAGATAGTTTATAAATCGAATATAAATATTTAAACAAATTTTGACAAAAGTTTTTCCAAGTTATTTTTTAAATTTTGTGTGACTAAATGATTTTTAGCAGTGCCTTGCATAACCGGAAAAATCATGATGTAAAAGGGTTTACACCTATCCAGTAGTACAATGCATAGATATTTATACTAAAGTTTAGAAAATGTGAGTTTGGGTTAAGTTATTTGACTCTAAAACTGGTTATGGTTTTCAATAATTGCTTGCATATTTTTAAAAGAATACTAATGTCAAAGAAGGTTGTTTAGAATGGATAAAATAAGCAAGTACAAATTAATAATTGCTTGTTTGAGCTTATCTTTGAATTTATAAAAAAAAATATAATTGCTAACAGACTGTTATTTCAACAGAAAACAAATATATTTTAAATAAATAAATTTAAATTTATTTTATTTTAAATCAAAAAGTTTAATTGTTGAAATGATTAAACATGTATATTTAAGCTAATTTTTATTGTCCATTTAAATATTAAAATAGTTTTATAATTATTCATATCTTAGCTAAATATTTAGTAATAAAATATATAATTTCACATGCAAAAATTATAAAAGTTATAATATATCCAATAAACAAACAATAAAATGGTCCATTAATTAATTTATCCAGAATAATTATACTACTTATTTTATTTAAATTATTTATTTTATTTATTTCCGGATTATCTCTGTTTCCAATAATATCATTCACTAATTGATATATCCATAAATATCGATTTAATACTCCATTTTCGACAAACGTTTTTAAACTAATAATAAAAGCAAGATAATTTAACAAAATATTTCAAGCAATTTAAATTTTTATAAATTTACATTTTATATATTTGTTTGTAATGCGAATGACTTTTATGTATATATGTGTACCAGAATTGTCTAATATATCGATTGTTTGATTCGATTAAATTTAAATTTGGATAAAATGTTTTCAGGTTTTCCGCCTGAAATGAACTTGTAAGACAAACTATATTTTTATTAACAACATTTTTTACTATGTTAATTGATTGAGCAAGCAACGAATCTATGCTATCAATGTTCATATCATTTTCAAATTTTTTGAGTCTTTGATATAATATTTTATAAATTTTTGGTTTAAATGTTTTGATATTTTCTAAACCTGTTCGTCCGATTACAGATATTTTGGGATTATTCACAATATCTTCTAATGTTTCGACAGTTAGTATAGGTTTGTATTGAAAATATATTCTTAACAATAAACTGGTGTAAGAATAGGTTAGAATAGCGGAACATAATATCCAAAAACTTAACAAAATATTAATTTGAAGTAGATTATTATTTTTCCTTATAATAATTGATTGTTTAATTTTAGTAAAATAATTTGTCGATTGATTAATAAAATTTTAATATAAAAATAACATATGGTTAAAAATTGATAACTTTGATATGCTAAGTAATTTTATTGAAATAGCAATTACAAATAATAAGCAACTAAATATTGCCCATACCTATTTAACCAATAGTTTATTTAAAATTAATTATTTATAAAAATCTTATTATATTTATAAAAAAAATTTAATATATATTTACCGAAAATGAAAATAATTTTAAATATGATATTAATGATGAATTATTTTTAAAAGATAAAACACTCAATATAACTGTTCCATATTCTTGCATTAGTGATACATAACTAATAAAATTTACAAAATTTGCAGTAATGTCTGACGTAAACAAACAAAGAATATTCTAAAAAATTATAATTTACTTAATTAAAAAAAATTTTTAATTATTAAAAAAATAAAAATTACTTTTAATTTATTGCAATCAACATCTACAAATTTAACCAGCAAATTTAATTTATAAACCGCATAATTGATTACATCCAAAAAGTATCCAAAATATACTCCACCAATCTGTGTAATTTATTCAATTAATTTAATTTGATATTTTTCATAATTATTATTTTAAATAATTTAATTTGTACAATAACCATTAAACAAAAGTATGTGCTTGGTACAAAAAAAAATTTTTAATTTATATTTCCGTCGATCTGATTGACATCTTTTTTATTTTTAAAGTAATATCACTTTTTTAATTTGATTTTTATTTCTTAAGTTTATTTGGTGTTTTATATAAATCACACAAACAATAAAAGTAATAAATGATAAATTGCAGTAATATTGTAATTATGAATTAAAGTTATAAATAATATTTATTTTTAAAACTTAAAAGCATAGTAAATTTATACTAAATTATAAAAACATATGTCTATTTGCTTTATTTATTATTAACATATATGAGTACATCTCATATTTTAAAAAAGTTAATTAACATTTTATACCATTTGCTAAACATACAAAAACAATATATCATTTGGTTGTAGATATTTTGTTTTTGTATGATTAACAAGTAAAAAAAATTAAAAAACATTTTAATTTCTTATTTTTTTATCCGTACTTTATTGTTTGTGTGATTTGTATAAAAAGCAAAATAACAAAATTATTAAAATAAATAAACAAGAGATAATAATTATAAAAATTACTTAATTTTGGCTTTTACTGAATTTTTATTATTTAGTAATTTTAAATACTTACTTTCAATGGTACAATAAGTTCACCCGAGTGGTTTTTATTATTACAACATGTTAATTCTGTTTTTAAATTATAAATTTCGAATTTAGTTAATGTTTGTAACAATTCAAACACATCATAGAAATTGGCCATAATTAAAATTTTATTAATTAAATAATTATTTGTATTTATTTTACAGCAAATATATTGTTGTTTAATTAATATTAAATAACATCAAATATTTTAACAAATGTACTTTATATATATTATTGAAAAGAGATAATAATTAATTTTTTATTAAAATATATTTTAGACAATTCATTTATATTGTTTTTCACTTATTATTAAAATGTTTTATTTAATTGAATCATTAAAATATTAATTAAAATAATTAAATTATTAATATTTGTATGTTTTATAGAATTTATCTTTTTTGTTTTTAATTTTTGAAAACATATTAATTTTTAAAAAATAAAATTATTTTTGATACTTTTATAAATGTTGTAATTTTAGTAATTATTTTATTTATTTTCTAATAAAAAACAATTAACATATATTTATTAATAAAATTTTATATTAAATAAGTTATTTAAACAAATTATTTTGACATTTAATGACTAAAAAATTTTGTTAAGACAAAATGTAATAAATAATAAACAAAAATAATAACTAATTATTTTATCAATAAAGTTTAGTTGGTATATTATAAACAGAAAGTTTTTAAATCGGGTAAAAATCGGGCAAAGTAGCATTAAACGTACAAGAGTATAACTTAACTTAAAATTAATTCATAGGTCAGTTTACTCAAAACTGTATCAGTTTAGTTTTAAAAATGATTATTTGTAACAAGTTAAATAATTTTGTCATTATTATCTGTTTAACTTGTATGATTATTTGTTTTGGCAAAATTTTAATATTTATTTAATTAACAATTACTAATTAGTATTAGAGTTTAATATAAAGTATTTTCTAAAAATTTATCTGTGAATTGTTTTAATAAGATCAAATTATTTTTATCTATTATTAGAAATTAATCCATGAGTTGATTTGAGTTAAGATATTTTCAGATGGTTGTATTTTAGTTTTGCCCGTTTTAAAAACTTCCTGATTATAAATTAAATCATTATTTTCAAAACAAGTTAATTATTTTATATATTTAAATAATAATCAATAAACAAAAACACTTTCTAATTATTAAAAGGCGTTTTATATATTAATATTTAAATAGTTATATTAAATTACTTATAATTTATTAAAATATAAAAATAATTTTTATTTTCTAAACAAATAGCTATTATGAGTGTCGGAAAAGTTTGTAAAGTCCGACAGTGAGCACAGGTTTTCCAAAAATAATTCAATAAATGCGAATAAAAATTCAAACTAATTTGAATATTTCTTTAAATTAATTTTTTCAATAAAACAAATTAATGTATTTATTGCCACCAATGCAGACATTAAAACACAATTATTGCTTATATTAACTAGTTACATTTTAGAAACATTTGGGTCTAAACTCAAAGCAGGTATTAAAACGCAATTAAATTTCCGATTTAATAAAAGTTAAATTTTTGTTGTAATACAAAAACTGCGAAAATTTTTGTTTGCCTTTAAGATAATTAGCTTTTAGGGGTGTCTACCAGTACACACACGACTTGATCCCTGACCTCCCGGTGCTTGTATGTCGAGTTTCGTTACTCCGGTTAAATAAATAGGTGTCGATAATCACTTGCATTGAGACTTCAGGTTAGGTGTTGTTCAGCCGTAAGATAATAAGTTCCGGAAGTCCTCCAGAGTCTGATTTCCGGTACACAAAATTTAAACACAATTTAATAATTCAATTTACTATTTATTAATTAATGTTTATAAATATAAAATACATTTAACAATCATTTAAAACATTTATTTAAAACATATATAACATAAGTCACAGCTCATAGACTGGACTGTGAGACACATACTGTACAGTAACTATAATACGACTGAATATATACTGAAGTAATTAATATAATATACATTTGCTCTTACACCTAAATATGTGTTTGACTTTGCATTTAAATGACAAGATGTTTAGTGTTTAACATTAGTAAGTGTTTGAACATTCATTTGATTAAACTAAACTTGATAACAAAGTAAATCATAAACTATAAATGAAACTATTTTGCAATTCATACTAATTGCCTAGAACAATATTTTAATATTTTATATTTCAATTATTAATTTAATTTTTCAATTTATAAAAGATTTAAATTTTTTATATCAATTCAGAATTAATTAATAAAATAAACTAATTTTCAAATTGTATCAAGATACTTTTGTTAATATTAGTAATTTGATTATAAAAAATATTGTCTTAATTAATGAAATTGTTAAGATTTTTTGAGAATAAATTAAGCCCAGATGTTATGGGCAGAGAATATCGTATTTCGCGATTCAATGTTAACTTCGGTTCGAGTTTTCAAATTCAGTCAAAGTTTTTGTCTTAACTCACATTCAGTACTCATTCGGTATCAACAGAATTTAAAATGAGATTTATGAGCATTTTATAAAAATTAGTTTTAAATTGTTTTCATTAATTGTTTAATTTATTCAAAATATTAGATAAAATACAATAATTAAATAAATTTCTCACTTGTATTTTATGGATATTTAGTTAAAAAGTTTATAGACATTATACTTTTAAATGTTTTTTACCTTTAGTTCCGATATATTATTTTGTGATCATTTGTATAAATTAAATGGTGTTATTAATAAATTACACATGAACAATTTTACTATGTTAAAATATTTAAAATAAAAATATAATTAGCAAGTTAATAAAAATCTATTGAAAACCATGATTAGATTTAGAGTCAAATAACAATAGAGCAATTTTTTGCTGCTGCGACATTATATTGACGTGCTTGAGGTACAAATTTGAGTCACTCTACAAGTTTGACCAAATTCACAAATAACGTCTTTAATATATGCAATAAATATGAAAACTAAAATTAAATATAACATAGATATCAAAAACTGTAATATCGATAACCGTAATGTTGAAATCGTAATGTATAAAACGGCAATGTCAAAAATTGTTGATAATAAATATCTGAATATATTATTGACTTAAAATTAGAATGTTTAAATTTGATGTCTGATTATTAATGTTTTACGTTTTAATTTATAACTGATCAATTTTATAAACAATAATTAAACATTAGACATAAATCTCTTTTTTATGTGATACGGAGTGTTTGCAATGAATAAAATGAGCAATGGCAAATTTTAAACACTACTCGTTTAAGCTTAATTTTGATTATTTACAATTGTTAGCAGAAATTAAATATATTAAGAATGACTTATAAATTCAATGTTATTTTTAATTTAAATAAATTTATAAATTTAAATAATGTCTTGTTTAAATTTGTAAATTTAAACAAAATTTTAAAAGATATTTATATATTTAAACATTTTAAAAATTAGTATTAATTTTGCTAAATATTTAGTAACAAAATATATAATTTCGCATAAAAAAGTTATAATGGCTATATAATTACCAATAAGCAAACAATAAATTGGTCCATTAATTAAATTATTCAGGGTTATTATATTTTCATTTTATTTAAATTTATTAATTTATTTAATTTCAAATAATCTCTATTTTCAATAATTTCATTCATTATTTGATATATCAATAAAAACCGATTTAATACTCCATTTTCAACAAAAGTTTTTAACCTAAAAATTAAATGATTTTTATAAAAACAAAATTATTTAATAAAATATTTTTAACAAAATAAATTGTTAAAATTTTACATTTTATATATTTGTTTGTAATGCAAATGACTTTTATGTATATATGAATATTGAAATTGTTGAATATATCTATTGTTAGATTCCATTAAATTCAAATTTGGAAAAAATGTTTTCAATATTTCCGTAACAAATGAACTTGTAAGATAAACAATTTTTTTCTTTACAACATTTTTTATCATGTTAATATTTAGAGCAAACATCGGATCAGTGCTATCAATGTTCATATTCTTTTCATATTTTATTAGTCTTTGGTTTAATATTTTATAGATTTTTGGTTTAAATTCTTTTATATTTTCTAAACCTAGTCTTCCGACTGCAGTCAGTTTGCGATTATTCACAATATCTTCTAATGTTTCGACAGTTAGTATAGGTTTGTATTGAAAATATATTCTTAACAATAAACTGGTGTAAGAATAGGTTAGAATAGCTGAACATAATATCCAAAAACTTAGCAAAATATGAATTTGATTTGAATTATTATTTTTCTTTTTACTAATAGATTGTTTAATTCTATAAAAATAATTTGTCAATTGATTAATAAAATATTGATATAAATATAATAAGTGTCTAAATAGTGATAAAGTTGATATGCTTATCAGTTTTAAAAATATAGCAACTACAAATAGTAAACAATTAAATGTTATTCAGATCTAATTTATAAATGGTCAAAATAAAATTAAATTTTATTAAATATATACACATATTTCCAAAAATAAAAATAATTTAAAATATGATATTAATGATAAATTATTTTGATAAGTCAAAACACTCAATATAACTGTTCCATAATATACTGTTAGTGTAGTATATCCACTAATTTTTATTGTATTTTCAGCTATGTTTGATGTGATCAAGCAAAAAACATTCTACAATATAATAATTAAAATAATTTTTTAATAAAATTATATAAATATAAATTAAATAATTAAAAACACACGCTTAATTTTTTGCAATCTGCATCTACAAACTTAACCAGCAAAAATAATTTATTACCTGCATAATTTATAATATCTAAAAAATAGCCAGCATGTATTCCACCCATCTATGTAATCGATTAAAATAATTTAAATTAATATAACTTTTAATAACTATTATTTTAAATAATAATATTTTATAAATAATACCATCAGTGGCACAATTAGTTCACCGGCGCTTGTTTGATTATTGCAACATGATAATATTGTACCTGAATTATAAATTTTGACTTTAATCATTGTTTTCGCAATTTCAATAATGTCAAAGATATCAGCCATTATTAAAATTCTATTAATTAAATAAAATTAATTTTTTTGTACATTAAATTGTTTTTAAATTTAATTAACTTGACTATTTTAAACTTTAAAGCTATTAAAAATATATTAAATTAGTAAAATAATTCACTTATGCAAAAGAGATATTGTAAATTAAACTTCACTTATCTTGTCTTGTTAAAGTAAATTATTAAAATTAATCTATATATATTATTTAACAATCTAGCTAAAATATTTATATTTTATTAATAAATAAATCACAGAAATTATATATCATTAATAGTTAATAATAAAAATATATAAATTTTAACATAACTTTTGATTGATACTTTTTAACTTTTTTAGACGTCTGTACTGTATATCCAAAATAAAAACAAGTAATAATAAACTTTTTTAAATTAAAAAATAATATATTAATTATTTTTATCTTGTTTTATAAAATAATAATCAATAAAAGTTTTCAATTTATTTTTAAAAAAATTACTTTTATATTGATCAACGTGTTGTTTTTAATATAAACAAATATCAATATTTCTATTATCAAATTAGTTTTATAAAAATTATTATTCTTGTTAATTTTTTCTACAAATGTTGTAATTTTGATAATTATTTTATTTAATTGTTAGTGAAAACAATTAATTTATATTTACTTATAAAATTTATAAAATTTCTTTAAGTATCAGTTTAATTAAAAGCTAAAAACCCATAATTTTTATTGAATAGATATTAATAGATGACAATAAAACTCGAAACGACGCATAGAATTATAAATGCAATTGTAATTAAATCAACGTTTGTATTATATAAACAATAACATGTAGTAGCAAAAAAACTAAAGTTGAAATATATTAAAAGTTAGAAATTTGAATAAATTATCAAATATTAAATTAATATAAAACAAAATTTTTAAATTTAGTAATTACCGTAATACCCCACATATATCGGCATGCCGGTATAAGCGAGGATGACCATTTTTGCTAAAATGACTTTAAGGTCTGTACCGGCATGCCGGTATAAAGCGAGGAAAATTTTTAATATAAAAAATTTGTTTAGTTAGAATTTACAATTAATTGCAACAATTAAATACAAAATTAATTGCTGGATCAATTTTTATGCAACTTAAGATTAGTTTTTGTCTAATTTCAAACTAAAATTTAAGATATTAAAAGGTTTTCTACAATTTTTTTTATTTGTTATTAGTTGCAAAAAATAATTTATTGGTGTTTTTAATACATTTAATATAAAATATTTAATTTCTTATTTAATTTATTTTATTTTAAACTTTACACAACATTATATTTCAATTTTAACATACATTATTGCATTTTAATTGCAAAATAATTTTAAAATTAAAGTTGAAGGCATGTGATAAAAACTTTATTTTTTCCTCGCTTATACCGGCATGCTGGTATACCCCGCAATATACCGGCATGAGATCAACCTTACTTTATACCGGTATATGTGGGGTATTACGGTTTTATATTTTGAAATAATAAACATTTAATATACTTTATTTATTTTTTTTGAATCACCCAGATTACAATAAAATTTTAAAATTACAATGTGATCACTTGCCTGTATCCGGCAGCCGGCAAATTTTTGCGGTTATTTGACCAAAGTTAGAAAATTTTCTATAAATTGGTGTAAATTAGCTAAAATTGCATTATAAATATATGGGGTTTTTGAGCGTTTTATTTGGAAAAATCCCTCCCCTGATATCCCCCTTAGATCGGCCAACCTTTTCAATCTTTGTATAAAACTGAAGACTATTATTGATGTCAGAAAAAGTTGTGTAATCCGAAATTGACCCCATTTATAGCGGGGGATAAATAACAAATTTTAAAATTCAGAGAGTTAATTTTACATATTTCACCCTACTGACATTCTGATTAAAAAAATTAATTGTTTATAAAATATGTACTGATACAATTGAGTACATTATACGTAATGTCAAATTTTTTCCCACTAAACCAGAGCTATTCTTCTCTTTAAGACTAAATTAATTAAAACACAATTAAATAACTAAACTTGCTAATTTGAATAAGCAATAATAAAATTAAAATCTTATAGATATTCATTGAGTCTGCGTTTCTTGGCTAACAAGTCAAAACCGGTTCACCAATACTGAACAAAATATCGATATATCGTCAAATAGTCGTATCTCAAGAGTCTTAAATGGTTTGAATTCTACAGTAGAACTAACTTAATAGATGTGATAATGTTTGGATATATTTTTTAATTTCTACTGTATTATTATAATAGATATAAGTTATTGGCTATGGGTCAGTACTGTTAGTTCCAGTGATAGCAACTATGTTGTTTGAATGGATTTTAATGATTAATTGAAATGATGTCCGAATTCGTGTATTCAGTATCGGTCGTCGAAGTGATTGAATAAAAACGAAAATATTTGAATTGTTGATAGAAATTAAATTAATTCAAATTTTGATATATATTTTTCTAATATTAGATACCGTATAATTAGAGCAAATTGATTATAGTATTAATAAATTAATTTTTTATATCTAAAAAAGTAATAAAATTAATATAATTTTTGTACAAAAATCAGTTAAATACAACACTTTTTTTAAACAAATAGTTTGCTTTTATTAATGTTTTAATAGATTTTTAAAATGTTTCAAATAAAAATAAATAAGTGCAAACAATCATTTAAATTAAACCATTTATTTACTGGATTTAACTAGCTCATTTGCCGATATAATAACTGTATTATTTAACTGTATCAATATAATTTTTAAATTAACAAATATTTATCAAACAATTTTATGTTGAGAAACTTCCTCGAGTTAACCATTTTTATGTATTCTTCTCTTCAATTAGTTTCATTGTATTTATATAACAATAGTTTTATGTGAATATTGTTTAGAGTATGTCTTTTAAATTCACCTTTGGTAAAAAAAATTTTATTACATTACTTATAATAACATTTATATTGTTTTATATGTAAATGTATTCTATTCTTGTGTACAATAAGATTTGATTTTCTAGAAAAACTTTTTCTGCAATTATCTAAATCACAAACAAATGGCTTGATTCCCAAATGTATGCATTTGTGTTCAGTTAAACGTGATTTGAGGCCAAAACTTCTATCGCAGTTTTTAAAATCACATTTAAATAAACGTTGTTTGAGGTGAACAGTATTTTTGTGATTAATTAATGTTTGATTTGTTGTAAATATTTTTTTGCAATTGTTATAATTGCATTTAAATGTGTTTTGCTTTAAATGAACGACACGTTTATGTAACTTCAACGTCGGTTTACGTGAATATGATTTTCCGCATTCACTCCAATCGCACATAAATCTCGTATTCGTATGAATCGATTCGTGAATTTTTAATTGAGATTTATGTTTAAACACTTTATTGCAGTTATTATACAAACATTTAAATTGTTTTACTTTTGAATGAATTAATTGATGTTTTTCTATATAGTGAAAATATTTTGTTCTATAACCACATTTAGGCCAAAAACACTTAAAACGCTTTTCATTATTATTTCCAACACTTTGTTCACTCGAATG
>JAQFXP010003812.1:0-11765 GCA_034693685.1 Belba bartosi | reverse complement strand
TTAAATTAACTAAATTTAGTTTAAATCCAGTTAAATTAACTAAATTTAGTTTAAATCCAGTTAAATTAGGTAAAATTATATTACAAATATATAGATTTTTGAAAAAATCCCTCCCCTGATTCCCCCCCACAGGATCGGCCAACCTTCTCAATTCCTGATATTAGAGCTTAATTTCGGTCGGCATTATAATACTATTCCCGATTTCCATCCGGTTTATAATGTTTAAATGAGATAAATTATTTATAAAGCATGTTTTTTAACTTATATTTAATTCTGACAAAAAATACACACTTTTTTGTTAATTCAAACTAAACATTAATGTCAAAAGAATTATATGTTTTTATTTAGAAAAATAACAAATTGACTAAAGCTGGATTAAGAGAAGATCTTTTTTTCGTAATGAGATTATTCGAAGTTGAGAAAACTCTTTCAAATGAGGCCGAAGTGTAGACAATACTAAGATATTTTTGGCTAATTTTGAAAGTCTTGGAAAAATCATTTTCATTGCTAGAATTAATACCAAATTAATAGAATCGATATTAAAATTAAATGAAATATTTGAATCAAAACTTCAAAAAAATAATTTCAACACTTGTTTCGAGATTACATTTAATGCTGAAAAAGACTGTTATAAAAGTTTTTCTATTAAAGTCTCACCTATTCTCTAATAATTTAATAATAATTTAAATTTTTTGTAATAATTTTATATTGTTTTTTATAAATATTCAAATTCGGGACTCGATTAGAATTTCCGACTAATTTTAATCGGGATTGCGATTTCCGACTTTCTAGATCGAACTCTAGTCTCTACTCCTTTACCAAACCCCTGTTTGTACTCTAAATAAGTTTAAACTATGATATTTATAACTTTACTAACTTGTAAGCTGCTTTGTTTACGAAACTTTATTATTTCAAATATTAATATGCTTATCTTATGAGAGTTTTTTAATAGTGGACCAAAACTTTTAAGTAAAAAAATTTAAGCCATAAACACAAAATTCAAAATACTTTAAAAGTTATTATTTGGAAAAAACTAAATAAATCAAAAACACCGTAATTTAGAAAAGAGATCTGACAAAATTCTTGCTCTGTAAACTTTTAAAAATTGTATTTGGTACATTAACTCGTCTAATATTACCAAGGTAAGCGATAAAAATGCTCTAAAATGATTTAATATTATTTCTAATTTTGCAATTTATATTTTTACATAAATATAAAAACAATTAAATATTAATTTGATTTTATTATTGAAAAATAATATTTTTATCCTTGAATAATTTTTCGAATAATTTTTTTAATTTAAATATTAAATAATTATTAAAAACAAAATTATTTAAAATTTTATTATTTAATATTAAATTGTAAAAAGATAGCAAAAAAACAATATAATATATAACAAATATAATGAAATAATGAAATAATTTTTGGCTTTAAGTTAAAAACAATTTAATACATTATTTATAAATTGTGTTCAATTGAAAACCACTTTAATTGAGACAAAAATCTAAAATATTTTAAGTAATAAAATCCTATAAATCGAAAGCAGGAATATATTTAAGTATTTGTCGATTAGAAAACTGGGCCGGAATGTCGCATATGATAAACGCGTTACTCTCTAGTGCTGGAGGTTGTGGGGTCGTGTCCCACCACAGACTAATTTTTTTGACCAGTTCCCACATTTATATATATATTTATTCGAAACGGCTTTCCAGAAAACCCGGCTGATGTTGATGGAGTGGCCAAAAAGATTGAATTGAATTAAATTGAAGACAAAATATTTCATTCATTTACTCGACATATGTCATACTGTAGTGATTCTCTTACTATCGATCAGTGATTTTTCGGTATTTGATATTTGATTCGAAATAATGTCTAATAGTATTCAAATCTAATAAAAAGAAAAACAATTTCAAAACTCCAAACTTTAAACAACTATTTCTATCAAAAGTCAATTCTGACCTTATTTTCAATACAAAAGAAATTTGTTGTTCCGTTGAAGGAATTTATTGATTCTTGGTAAGAATGTAGCCCTAATCCAACATATGTTCAGTTTATTTATTCCAGTCATAGATTGTCTGAACAAAAACAAATTTACCTCTAAATTAGTATTTGTTTTATCGAGTATCAAATGTCTCTACAAATTGACTGTTTGTTTAGTCAACACTGTCTTTGAGTCTTTGAACAAAAATAATAATAATTCGGATTTTCGGAACATAAAATCAATAGAAATATATATAAATTAAACAATTTATTCAAAAACTAAGTTTTTCATCAAAACCTTCAGTAATAAATTATTACTAATAATATAAAGATATTGTTTAACCAAACGATCATATTTTCAATCACTTTTCGGTTTATTATAATTCAAATATAATTAATGTTTAAATTAGTAAAAAAAACAAAAATTAGATAAACATAATTAAATGCTGGCCTTTAAGCATACAACCCATGCAAGTACGCCATGTGCCCGGAATCGGATAATTAGAGGCTTTGTTCAAAACTGTAAACACAATCTGTGGCACAATTTATGACTTTTTAATTTAAATGTGAAGTAAACGTAAATTTTTAGTTGAGATTCAAATATAAAGTCTTTGATTGACAACTGGAGTCACTTATTCGACTGATATTAAGAACAAATAATAACTAATTCTCGATTTGATTGACTGAGTCTATACTGGGGGCCCAGTAGGCGATGTCATGGCAAGCACTGGCCATCATATAATAGACGGGATTAAACATAACAATCCGAGTGAACGACTCGTGCATTGTCTTCCAGTTCCTCATATGTGTGCCGTCGAGAGCACTGAATAGATTCAAATGACCGTAATTTCCGGGTCCGGCGAATGAGCCGCTCGACCCACAGAACAAGTAGTTTGAGTCCGGAGTCCAAGAGAGCTCTAAATTGATTTTCAATTCGTTTTTAAATCCACTTAACACTGATGTCTCGTTTAGGGAATAGGCGTTAAGGACTCGCATTTGGGAACCGTTGGTCGATAGGGCTATTAGTTTGCCGTTTGGGGAGAACTTAATGTTATGGACGTCACCGAAGGCCGGGTCGGTCTCGAGTTTATTCACTTTAAACGGGCCTTTCGTATAGTTCCGCATATCGTAGAGTCTAACAGAAGAGTCGGTTTGGAGGGAAACGGCGAACACGACTCCCAAGGGGTCAAATGCGGCCACTGAGCGACTCGAAGACTTAAGTACACCGAACGACAGTCTATCGCCGGTCCTTATGTCGGCCTTCAGTCTGCAGTCCCACAAACGGATCGTACTATCGGCTGATGACGAGAGAAAACAATTGTGGTTTCGGTTTATGTCTATACCCGTCACCTGAAGTAGAGGTCAATCAAAAAACAAGTTTAGATTTATTGAAGAATTACTTCAATTCATAATAAAAACAAAACAAAAATTTCAAATTTAAGTCAAATAACTTATTGGAAAAAAAAGTCAAAAACAAAAAACTAATTAATAATTTTATAAATAAATTATTTAAAAATCAAAAACAAAACCAAAATTTCAAAACATTTTTCACACAAACAGATCAGAAATAGAGAGACGAAGAAAAACAAACAGAAATAACTGGTTTTTCGCACAAAATAAGAGATTTAAAAATGTCAATAAAAACAAAATCGATATAAAAAACCAAAAATTTGAGACAAAAAAGAGTTTCAGAAATACACGAAATAAATATTAATTTATATTTCGATACAAAAATAAATAAATAAATAAAAAGAATAATAAATAATATTTTAATTAAAATAATAGCAAAAAAAGAGCAAAACATAAGTGTTTCGAAAGGAATGGCAAATCGGGTAAACCTGTCGGTCGTGTCCGGAATAGTAGTGCAGAAATGTCTTCTGATTGAGGTCTAAGTGACGTATTTTGTGGACATCGGGTCCAATGTTGGTCTCGTATTTCGATGCGAATATAGCGGTATTGGTGTCGTTCAAGAAGTGCACGCAATCTGATCCGTGTTTTTTCGATGGAATGACCGACACTTCGTCGCCGTTTAGATCAAAAACTCGAACGCATTTGTCGTCCGAAGAGACGATCAAACGATCGCCGGAAGGGTTCCAATCAATTGAATTGACTTTAAATGAGGCCTCGTTTGGATGGAAACGGATGTATCGGTTCTGATGAAAGTCACTGTCAATTGAGACAATCTTTTCATTAAAACACAATTTAATGCATAGTTTGAGTGCAAGAAAAACAACAAAATTATAATTACGTTAAAAGCGATTCGTTTAGAGTCAAAGACCGCTTCGTTTTAATCGGTTTTGAATCAACTAATCCGTCGATAATTATAATACCATTTTGTGTCCCGTTTTCCAGCATTTCTTTTGCCACTATTTTCGTTACACTTTATTTCCTAATTAATTGTTCGATAACTTAATTATACATTTAGTGATTAATTAGTTTGAATTTGAATTGTTTTAATATAACGTAAAGAATAAAATATAAAAAAAGGTTTCGCTTTTGTTTTGTTTTGAACTAAATGTTTACAAAACGTTGTTTTGATTGCAAAACATATGAATTGTTTTACCGCTTTTCAAATACGACGTATTTTTTGTTTGCTTTTTGTTATTGAATTTAATGTATATTTTCTACAAATTTTTCTGTTGTTTTAAATGTTTATTTACAAAAACTTTTTTACTTTAACTATTGCCATCTATTGGCATAGATATATGTTATGTCAACAATATATAAATAAAAGTTTAACCAAATTAGAAAATAGTTTCTTGGTCAACAATTTAATACTATATTTGAAATTTATCAAGTAAAATTGACTTATTTTTCGACTCCTATTTGAATAAATTTTCTGATTTTATATTAAAATATTATTATAGCTCTTAATTATATACTAAATATAAAATTAGAAAAAAAATATATAAACTTAATATGTTAAATAAAAAAATTAAATTATAAACTTGAGTTATTATGTCCAATAAAGGTTAAATAATAAATTTTAATATATATAATTTTAAACACAGCAAATTTCAAGAAGTTGAGGTTAATAATTGTGTTAATTTGCTAAATTAGGATATTTTTAAAGTAGAGTTATAGGCTTAATAAAAATAAAACTAGTTTATTTTTGTTTATAATATAGTTTATAATATACTATAAAAAGTAAATTACAGACGTTTTGGTGTCAGTCAGTTAGCAGCGACTCTCTATACATCAAACTGAGTAATTGTAGTGTTTTTAATGCGAATAATTATTTTAACATAATAACTTTATTCAAAATGCACACATTAAGCTATTTTTATTATTTTAGCCCTCAAGTAGCGTTTTATACCGGTTAAAGTTTTCACACGTTTTTTTAAATTAAGAATCTGTCATCTAAATGACCAAGTTGTCATTTGAAAGATGACATTCAGTCGCTCAGAACAACGGCAATAAATTTTGCCAAAATTTTTTACAAATTTTTTCAAATTTAATTAATTATTTTTTTGAAATCGAAATCCGTGTGACTATTGAATTAAGTTTGAATCAAAGTGGGTCAGAAGGAGGTGGGCAGTTTGTACAACATCATTTTTTATTTCATTTATTCAAAGTTAATTTTAAAATTAAATTATTGTTTTAAAAAAATATCCTGATTAGTTTTTCAAAATTACTATTTATAGGATTGTTTAATCAAAGTTTACCAGTTTGCTTTATTTTTAATATTTTTTTAATATCCGGCTAAATTTAATTAAATTTTATTATAATTGACTTGCTAATTGTTTTTTGTTTTGGTTTAGCAATTATTATTTTTTTTAATTAAAAAGTAATTTAGATTAAATTTGTTATTAATATTAAATGGTTTAAAATATGTAATTTTTTGGCATAGATTTAAAGTTTTTAAAAAAATTTTGATTTTATATTAAAGTATGATTTTATGCAATTAATTGATTAAAATTTAAACTCAATTACACTAAAAGACTTAATAATTTCAAACAAGTTATTGCTTTTAAGAAAAAGCTTTAGTTATGTCCTATAAAAGCGAAAAAGTTTTTGTAAAACAAAATATATATTTAAAGCAAAACTTTTTTTTAAATCTAAATGTTTAATCAAACAGAATAACAAAATAACAAAATGAATGATTAATTTCTTGAGGCAAAAGACATTATTTAAGGTCTACTTATAATTATTTACTTCAAGTTATTGAACACAAAATAAATCTTTAAATGCGAAACAAAATAATAATTCAAATCGAAATGAATTATCAAAATAAGAAAAATAAGAATAATTTGATTAAAAAATATTCGCAAACGGATTAAAACCGCGTAATCTAATAGCCATTAATCAAACTCTACTAAAACTAAATCAATTCTAACAGTCGTTAAGAAAAATAAATATATATATATTTATCGCTCAACTCATTTAACTCTCAATTTTGTGACATTTTATTCGAAAACAAATAAAAACTGATTTAATGAACAAAAATGTTTTATTCAAACGACAGATTTGAAGGTTAATTAAAAGTTTTAGCTTTGGATTTGAACTGAATTCTCTAACAAGATGAGGAAAATTGCATTTTATTTGTTTAATTAAATTAATGCTTTTTTCTGTATTATTCTTAAAAGCAGTTGAATATCACTTTTTATATTCAATGTTATCAATCACTTCTGGCGAATAATTATTGAATTTAATGACAAGTTTTTCCAAATTTTTGTTTTCGAAAAATTTGTTTTTCGTTTAATTATTAATTATTATTTAGTCATTCATTTGGATTCTACGGTCGTCTGTCGTTAAGACAATCATCAAAACTGTTTTAATTGCCAAAAAAGTGTTATTGGATTTAAAATTACAATTTTATTTACGAAATCTAATTTTCAAAATTTCATTAATGTTTTTATTTTTGAAATATTATGTTTGAGATGTTATTAAAATTTTCTTATTTAATAAATATAATGTTTGAAATGTTATTTAAAATTTTTGTTTTGTTTTCAAATGCAAAATATAAATATCATAATTAAATGCTTTTATAAAACAAATTATATATATTTTATATACAGTACATATAAGACTTATAAAACTTAATACAAGTTGTCGTTTGAATACTTATTTCTAAACTTGATTTAAATTTAGGGATCAATTTAGGGGTCAGGCAAAAATCTGGAAATTTGAATTTATTCCTCCCCCCCCCCTAGCATTTGGTCCGCGAAAAAGTGCCCCTCGACATTTTTTTGTTTTTTCGGCCAAAATTTGGAAATTTTCCCTAAATTGGTGCTAAATCCGGTTTAAATTCAGTTAAATTAGACAAAATTTTATCATAAATGTATGGGTTTTTGAGCGTTTTTGGAAAAATCCCTTCCCTGATCTCACCCCCTGAATCGGCCGATCTTCTCGATCCCTGTTTAAATTTAACACTAATTATAAGTCGAGTTAATGAGTGGCCAATATATTAACTTAATTGATCTCATCTTCAAATTAACTGCAATTTCTTCACCACTTAAACACTCGAATCAATCAAATTTTAAAATTTTTTTTTCACAAAATCAATCCAAAAAACAAATTAATAACTTTTTTGGAGTTAATATTCAATAATTAAATTTGTATTTAAAGTGCATTTAATCCAAATAAATCGTAAAAATTTCAAATTAAAAACACTTTTTTGTATAATTCACATTAAGTGCATTGAATATATTAACAACTTTTATATAAAGTTAACAAAAAGTTTAAATTAAATTAAATTAAATATTTTTTGCTTAATACAGTATTTGCAACATATAAGTTTGCATAAATCCGGTTTCAACTGTTCTAGGTGCAATTTAACTGCTCCCAAACGCATATTTAATTAATTGAATAGTTAGTCAATATATATATAAATATATTATTTAACAAAAAAAAAAGAATAAGAAATTACAGATTTGTTTCTAATAATAGCCCAAATACCAGAAGTTATTAATTTCAGTCCATTTCACGCACGAATTGAGTGGATTTTCATAAAATTAATAAATAAAATATGAAAAAAAGTTGTAAGCAATAAGTTTTTTGGTGAAAAAGCCATAAATTTAGCTAATTTTAATATAACTGACAAGACACTATCTGCGAGAGAACACGACATTCTTTCCGCTTAATTGTTAGGACCAGTGCACAGATGACTGGGCGAACAGTAATCGCAATTCATGTGTTCGGGATTAGGCAGACATTCTGTTAGGCATTAATTGGTTTAATTATTCTTCAAATCATAAATTTTTTTTAATGCCTCAGCAAATGATTTAATCAGTTCAAAAGATAAAGGATTATAGTTTTTTTATTTCTTAATTATTCTTGCTTAGATTTTCTATTAATCTGTATTGAAAAAAAATAACATTTATTATTATTTTTTAATATTTAGTTCAATTAATTTTTAATATCAAATTAAAACTGTTTTTATTGGAAAATTTTAATTAAAAGCAAAAGTTTAAATAATTTAAGTTTTGTTTTAGAGCCATGTGTTATAAAAATTATATAAGAAATACATTATATGTTTTGATGTATAGATAATAAAACTTATAATTTAATAAAAATTATTAGAAAGTTATTTAAATTTTGTTTGCTAATTGTTATACATTACGCACGTAAAAGCTATTTGGAAAACAACAATGTTTAATTATTAAATTATTAAATTTGCCAGACTCTAGTCAACCATATAAAGCCCAATAAAAATAAAATAAAATAAAATTATTTTTATTATTTATTTATTTTACCAATAAATTTGCACTTTATTTATGGTTTTTGAATATTAATCAAATTAATCAATTGATTTGAATAAAGATATATAGAAATTACGACAACTTAATTGCTGAAAAGTCTAATAAAAATGATAAAAATCAAACAAGCTCATTATTTTGTTTGTTTGTTTCCTATTGCCTTAAGATTAGAAATTACTGTAATTATAATTAGCAAAAATGATATTAAAATTAAAAGTATTTTGTATTTATATAACAATATAAAATATATTTTCAAATAACATTGAAAATTTGATAACACTTTGAGTAGTTTTTATATAACTTTTATCTAATATTTCGATCAATTTTAGATAAAAACATTAAAGAATGTAATGGATTAGAAGTTTTTTGGTTAGATATAAATCAGATTTTAATTTAGATTTTTCAACAAATTCATTAACATTTCCAACAAGAAATCAATGATTAAATGTCGAGAAAAAACAAACAACAAAAGAAAAAAAAGCATGCAAAAAAATTGATGAAAATTTAAATTATATTATGTAAAAGGATTTTATACTAACATTGAACCAAAAATAAGAAAAAATTTTTAAAAAACATAATTCTAATCTTATCTAGTTTAAGATATATTTTAAAAAAGCTTTAAAAAAATAAAATTAAAAAACTTTAAAACCAAAAAATCCGCTTCACTATAGTGGCTAACCCTGAAGATGATCTGAACTAAGATCAGAGACAAGGACGCTTGATTGTGTTTTTTAGATTGCCGATTTCTGTTCTCTGTTTGTTTGTCTTTTCTGATTATATCCAAAAATGTATTTAATGATTAGCAATAAAATTCAATTAAATTCGCGTAAAAATTAATTCAATAACACATTTGATATGTTTTGAGTGAAATGTTCGCAAATACGACACTCTATGCCAGGCCTGTCATGAATGGAAATCAACCAGCAATGATATTCTGATTTCTAAGATGTACTTGCTCTGTTAATGCCTGCTGTGCTCTGATCGAGTAATTCACGAAATTTATTACAAATTGAATTCAAATTAATTATTGTTTTTCATTGAGATTTTGTCATTTTTTTATAACTTATTATTTAAAATGTTTAATAAAAGTGTTATATAAATCACTTTTTGCGAAACAGAAGATATAAAAAATATAATTAAAAAATTTGAAGAATGTTTATAGCTTTGAAAGAAAGGAAAAACAATTTATTTTAACATTAATAAAAAAATATAGAAACTTGAAACCAATTTAATCATACAGTATATAGAAATTATGTTTTTTTTTGACAAAATTTAAATTCAAATGTAAATTAGTTTAGTTTTTATAGTTGTTATTTAATTTGGTTTAAATATAAGCTAACTCTAATTTGGTTTATTTATTTATATTTTAATATAAGCTAATTTTACTATTTATATATATATAATTAAATAAATTTACATTTAAATTAATTTTAATTAACATTGAAAAAATGCAAAAATATGAATTAATGTTACTTTATCACAAAGTAAACTTTTTAAAAAAATTTTAATTAATATTTAAACTAGTGCTTCAGAAGGTCGGATAATTCAGGGGGTGAAAGGGGAGAGATTTTTAAAATAATAAAATATTTTAAAACACATATAATTATAATTAAATTTAAAACGTATTTAGTATTAATTTTATTATTTTTGCAATAAAACTAAAAAATATGCCAGCCGTTTAGAAAATTATAAAGGGTATATTTTCGTCAATCAAATGCTAGGTCGGAATAAATATTAATTTTTTAAATCCGGGGAAATAACCCCTTCTGCAGCCTTGACTTAGACTAAAACCTGGTTTAATTAAACAGTTTATTCATAGTAAAAGTGCTGTCTTTTGAGATTATTATTTAATGTTTTTAAAATAAAAATTTATAAGATTGTTATACACTTTTTATTTTATGTAATTTTTAAAACTTAAAATAATAAAATTATATAAAAAAAAGTATAAAACAAGTTAATAAAAATAAACCAATTTCAAAATTAATAAAAAACTTGCATAATAAAAGTAAATTTTATTTTTTAATACACAACACATATATTTTTTAAAAAATTATTTATAAATAAATTAAATTAATAAAATAGAATTTCAAATTTATTAATAATCTCTTTTAATAATAAATCAAATTTATAAATTAAAAATCAAATTACAATTATTTTTATATTATATACAGTTTAATAACTGTAATAAAAAATATTAATATAAAATATGTTTACTAAATAATTTAATTAATAAATATTAAACAAATAATTGCTTATTGCCTAAATGTTTTAATGAAACTTACAAATATCTTTAAGTAAAATTATATTGCAATAAATTAATGTACAAATTATACAATTATACCACACTAGAAACTACTTTAATCAAATTCTTGCCATTAAAAAAATTATTACAAAAAATATATTTAACAAAAAAAAATAATATATATATTATATATTTATCAACTCTTTTAATAGAAAGCATTAATTTTCTTGAAATAAATTTTATATCATTAGAAATCTCATAATAACTAGAATCACATTAGACTGACTTAAGTGAGAGATGTGTTTGAAAACACATTAACGTCAACGAACTTTTCGAAAGTCTTTTAAATATTGAAATTTTTGTTATTTTTTAATTTTAAAAAATCAGTTTAATTAATTCAAATAATGACCTGATCTACGACCAGATAAATGTTTCTCAATTAATGTCTTTGGGGATAAACACACATCGGCTTTAAATCTGGAGAAAACATTTCGCTTAAATAATGTCGAACACAGGCTTTGAATTTTGGATAACTATTCAAACATTTCAAATGCAAAATATAGGTCTTCTAATAGTTGTCACAAAAACAAAACTTAAAAGCATTTAATAAAACATTAATTTTTAAATTTAAAAAAGAAAATAATCAATTTAATTTAAAAATTTATTTAAATAAATGTTTTTACTAGATTTTTCCACATTTTACTTATAATAACAATAATTAGTAAAACTTAAGAACAATCAGTAATTTTTCATTAATTAAAATTATATATTTGTTTAAAATTCAAATTAATTTTAAAAAAATTATTTTCTTCTCTCTCTCTCTCTCTCTCTCTCTCTCTCTCTCT
>JAQFXP010003811.1:0-11767 GCA_034693685.1 Belba bartosi | reverse complement strand
TCAACACTACAGAAACAGCGAATCAACTCCTGTTGCGATGTTTTGGATAAACTGTTAGCCATTAAACAGCCGATTGTAACCTCTTTTGTGAGTGTTTTATAATTTTGTAGTTTTATGATATAATATATATATTTGTTATATAATTTATAAATATAAGTACCGTAATACCTCACATATAGCGGCATGCCGGTATAAGCGAGGATGACCATTTGTGCTAAAATGGTTTTAAGATCCCTACCGACATGCCGGTATAAAGCGATGAAAATTTTTAATATAAAAAATTTGTTTAATTATTATTTGCAATTATTTGCATTAGTCAAATACAAATTAATAGCTGAATTAATTTTTAAGTAATCTGCCATTTGTGTTTGTCTAATTTTAAATTAAAATTTAACAAAATTATAAGGTTTTCTACAAATTTTTAGGGTTTTTTATCTAATTTATTTAATGTTTTTAATACATTTAATATAAAACATTTAATTTTTTATTTAAATTATTTTATTTTAAACTTTACATAACATTATATTTTAATTTTAAGAGATATTATTGCATTTTATTTGTAAAATAATTTAAAATTTAAGGTTAAAAGATTTGCTAAAAACCTGTATTTTTCCTCGCTTATGCCGGTATACCATGAGGTATACCTGCATGAGGGCAACCTCACTTTATACCGGCATGCCGCAATATGTGGGGTATTACGGTAAATTCAAATACCTGTGCATCTAAAGCAAAACATAAACAGTACATAATAATTTCTTATAAACTTTGATTATTAAATTATCTGAATTATTTATAAATATTATTTAACATTTTTACCAATCAAGTTAGAATATTTAATAATTAATAAATTCTTAATTATTGTTTAATATAAACTAGATAAGCGCTCGATTAGAGAAACAGACTGGAGACAAGCAAAAACGGATGGTCGCCGAGTTATGGCGGGCTCTGGGCATTGATCCGGAAAATACACCTGATCATTTAACACTGGGTGAAATTGGTTTGGAATCAATGTTTGCCGTTGAGCTACAACAGCAACTGGAAAGGGAATGGAATATAAAAATATCTTTAAATCACGTGAAGAGCATTACAGTTGGAGTGTTGAAAGACTATGAGGCGGGTCGGGTAGAGAACATCAAGAATTACATTGATGATGTGAAGCGCGCAAAGAACAGCTTGATGAAATATAAGTTTTTAATTTCAACCGAAACACTCATTGCATTAAATAACGTAAAGACCGGAAAACCGATATATTTTATGCCTCCGATTGAGATCACATTCTCCGCATACGAAGAGTTGGCTCAAAAAATCAATCGACCCGTCATTGGCTTGAATTGGACTCGAGATCTGGCAAAATTAAGCACGCTTAAAGAGATTAGTGCATATTATAAGGATTTGTTGAAAAAGTTGTCTCCAAATGATAAGTACGATGTGATTGGGTATTTTGATGGTGCGCTCATTACAGCCAAATTGATTCGTAAGGGACTGATAGATAAGGCAATAATTGTTGACATTTTGTCGGACATACGTTTCCGTAATGAGACGTTTAACGAGGAATTCATTCTGGAATTTATGTACACTTTCCTTTCGTTAGCAATGCCTGAATCAATTCGTAACAAAATATTTCGTGAAATCAAAACTGAACCAGATACTAATGCTAAGATTAGACGTATTTGCAATGAAATTCAAGACTTTGCCGGAAAGGGTTTGATTGCAACCGATTTGGAGGAAATATTTCATATTATGCTTAAAAGAGCCCATATTTTGGCCGATTATCGTTCGGAACAGAAGAAGAAATTTGCGAAATTGAAGACTAGTTTTGGCAAAATGTGGGCTAAAAAGACGGGAAAACTTGTTATTATTAAACCGTTTAAATTTGACCAAGTTGGTGATATTGATGATTTTGTTGATAAATCGAGAGAGATGTATTTTCTGCCGGATAAAAATGTAATCATGGTCATAACGATTATTTATATTAATTTTTTTAATTATAAATATTTTTTTAGGAATCAAAGGAAAACATTTCGATCGAAACGGTTAATGAGAGTCCATTAGCAGTGACTTCTGAAGCGATTATTGACAAAATTGTAGAACAATTGAAATAAACAAATCACTTAAAATTAAAATTATTTTTTACAGTTTAACAAAATATTTTTACAAATAAAATGAATTTTATTTATTTATAATGTCACATTAGAATGCGAATACTTAAAGTTATTATTAATAATATTTTTTTAATAATTGCATTTAAATATGATTATGTATTAATAATTAGAATTTTTTTTATTATTTGTTATATTTTATACAAAAATACAAATGACATTAAAACAACACTTGCAACACAAATAATTTTAATAATATTTTGTTTAAATTTAAAATATTTTCTGAATTTTGTTTTATTTGTTTAACTAAAAACTTATTTGCAAAACAAAATTTTGTATTATGAATTTATATTGGATAATAAAAATAATTTTTGCATTCTAAATAATAAATTTAATTAATATTAGCTGTTATTAGTATGTAAAAACATAGAAGTTGCCTGTAACATCATAAGCTGCACTGGTGTGCAAGACCTATTTTGAGATGTAATTTATGGACGGTGCCAAATAGTCTACCTGTTTTACCCGATGTACTTTTTTCTAATTTTTAAATTTTTATTTACTGTAATAGTAGTGGAAAGGTATTTCAAACGTTAACCTCAAACTTAACTATACTGGTGTCATTGCTATTTTATCTCGGTGAATTGTAATTACGATTACATTTACGTTTGCAGTTATTACACGATAGACTTGTAGGTGGATTTCCACATTGATTTTTGCATGGAATTTACTCTAATTATTATTTTTTATTTATGCTAGGTTGAACGATGGCCTGTTTGAACTTTGGTAATAGTTTAACTAAAAACCAAATTTTGAATGAAATCAACTGATGTTATAATTTATTCAAAGTTAAGAAAATCTAGCAAAGTAAAATAAAACGTTCACAATTATAATTCAAAATTAATTTACAAAGTTAATTTATGCAAATATTATATTTTTTAAAATTTAACTGCAAAAAGTTTAATATGTTTGTTTAAATAAAAATTGTTTGCATAGTTTATAGTATTTTTTATTATTAACATATAAAATCGAAAATATTTTTAAAATTGTTTTATAAATTGATAAATTATTTATAATTAGAAATAATTTTTAACTGTTAAAATAAATTATGAATTAATTTATTTTAAGATATTTTCCGAGATTTATTTTTAGTTTTGCTCAATTTAAGACATTTTTACTATAATAGTAATTAAAAAACGACCTGCTAAGCTTTAATATTGAAATAATGACTAAAAATTTTTAAATTAAAATAAAATTTTAATAAATTAAACATTAATTTTAGTAAATTTATTTAAGCTAAAAATACTAAAAAAATTTCCATTATGAAATAAATAATAAAACGTTATTTAAAAATTTTAGTCATTTAACTTTTCACTTATGTCTAGGCATAATCTTATTTTAGCTTACAATGATTTTATTTTTGGTACCCACGGCAAGTTAAAAAATATTCTAATTTTATAAAGGCATTTTATTATAAACAAAATATTTTTTTTGTATTATGGCCGTCACTGGGCAAGTTTAGGGGGTTTTATTTTTTAAACATTTATTTAAAAAATTAAATTGTATATTTATCACATTTGAATTTTAAACACAATTCGAGTTTAATTTTATATTACATATTAATGAAGATATAACATACATCTTATATGTTTAATAAATTTTTTCAAAAAGTTATATTCTATTTATAGAAACTGTAATTTCTTTAAATAAGTTTATTAATTATACATTTATGGTTTTAAAATAGACTGTAATTTACAATTAAATAAAATTTTAATCTAAAATTCAAACGTTTCAAATAATTAAACTAATTTTTCTTATAATATAAGTAGTACAAATATTCAATAAATACCCCCCTAAACACTCCCAGTGGCGACAATATTAATAAAAATTAATTAATTTATTAGGTAATTTCTATAAAAATTATTATTGTTATTTAATATGCCGTGGGTACCAAAAATAAAATCATTGTTAGTAAAGCTTTGAAAAGATTGAAATTTTACTTTAGTATATGTAAATTTTTATGTATGCAAAATAATACAATAATACAATTTATAAAATTAAAATTAATATACAATTAATTACTCAATGGGGGCAGGGGCCCACAATTCTACTTAAATAAATGTGATAAGGATAATTGATTAATGAGTGTAACATAAAAATAAAATCATGACAAAAACAATAAACTGTCGTGAAAATTGTTTTTTGTTTTTATTATTATCCTACATTTTAATCAAATTATTATGCAAATATTTTCACACTAAAATGATGAAAAAATAAATTTTTACAAAACTGTAAATTAATTGTTTAAATAAAAATAATTACAAACAATAAATATTTATTTTGTTCACAACAATCAATAGCGATGGAGAAAACAAATGAATTAAGTGAAAATAGTGAAAATAATTCAACAAGTGAAAATTCTGCTCAAATCGATGATTTAGAAATTAAAAAATCAAATAAATTTAGAATTTTTTCTTACAGTTTATTAGAGATTAAATGGAGCAGTGTTATTTTCTTGCTTGTTTTGCATAGTACTGCAATTTATGGCTTTTATCATTGTGTTTTATATCCGGTTAAAGCATTAACTGCTGTATTTATCTACATAGTTTCATGTGCAACTGGTCTTGGTAAATAAATTTTAAAAATATTAATTTATAAATATAATCTTATAAAAAAAAATATATAAATTAATTAAAAATATATAAAGGTTTGACAGCTGGCTCACATAGACTATGGTCGCACCGGTCATTCAAAGCTTACTGGCCCTTACGAGTACTCTTAATGATATTGCAAACAATGGCAATAAACGGCACAATCTATTCGTATGCACGCGATCACCGAACACACCATAAATGGTCAGACAGCGACGCCGACCCTAAAAATTCTAACCGGGGTTATTTTTATTCGCATATGGGCTGGTTATTATTGAAAAAATCTCCCAGAGTAATCGAAAATGGCAAAAAATTAAGCTATGATGATTTATTAAATGACCCTGTTATAAAGTTCCAGCTTAACTTTTATGTACTCTTGGTTTTAATTTTTAGTATTTTTATGACAACTGCTATACCATTACTATGGAGTGAAGATGTGTTGACAGCATTTCTGTCCTGTGTTTGCATTCGGTGTTGTGTTGTATTACACCATTTCTGGACTGTAAACAGTATTTCACATATTTATGGAAAAAGAGTTTTCGATGTTAATATTAAACCAACCGAAAACAAGCTTGGTGTTTATTTGTCGCTGGGTGAAGGTTATCACAATTATCATCATGTTTTCCCGGTAGGAGTTATTTAAAAACATATTTATATTGATAAGTTAACAAGTTAATGTTTGTTTATTTTAAGTATAAATATTTTGCATTATTTTTTATAATTAATTATTTATTGAGATTACTTGATTTGCGTTAAATTATTATATATTTAGATTATATTTTTAATTTTTTTCAAAACTTATTTTTCGGTATTAAACAGCAAGATAATTTCGATATTATTACTGTTATAAATAAATATAATTTTACAAAATAAATAATTATTTTTAAAAATAAAATAAATGAGACAGTTATTGATATAAAAACATAAATTGCAAATCTATTATTTTAACAATAAAGATGCAGCTACATTAAAATTAATTAAATAATAACTTTTTTAATTATGTAAAAATTATAATTTATATTTATTTGTTTAAAATATATAAATCTATTTATCGATTATATAATATATAATTTTAAACAAAGTAAATGTTTCTTGTTATTTTTTTTGTTATTTAAAAAATAACTATTTTATTTATTTATTCTGCAAAGTCCACAATAAAATTTTTATTTTAACTAAAATTTACTGGATAATATTTAATATTAGAATATGTTTTATAATATAATTAAAATAGTTGCATTTTAGTTTAAATTTAATATAATTTACAACTTACTAATTTTTATGTAGTAAAAATATATATTCTATTAAATAAAAATTATTTTTTAGATTGACTATTCAACCAGTTATCAGAAATGGTACGAGAGTTTTAATCTGTCAACTTTATTTATATTGATTGCATCTAAATTGGGCTTGGCACATGATCTAAAGCGAATAAACCGAGAAATGGTCAAACATTATGTTGACTCTAAAGGAGATGTTATTGAATTTAATAATTTGAATAAAACTAGTTTGTTTATTAGAATTATTTTAGGGTTGTTTGACTGGCTTTTAGGTTTTATCTTGTTAAGTTGGCCAATTTGGTTAATTATGTGCTTTAAACTTGTTTTAGGAAAGCCATTGTGGTTTTTTGATTATCATGATATAATTATTTTTAAATATACTAACGATGTACTTTTTTGAATATTATTAAACTTGTTTATATTTTTCTTAAAGAAAAAATTGTTTATAAGACATGATTTTGAATATTTTAAAATTTAAATTTTAAATTAACCTTAAATTTTTAATTAGTAAAACTTTAACAAATTTGGACAATGATGAACTAGAAATTTATTAAGCAATTATTATTCAAATTTACGTCTTGACCTAGAGTATATAAATGATTTTAATTGTATAATCTTTAATAAAAAATGTATATATGTTATAAAAAATATTAGCAATTATATGAATATTTTAATAAAAATAATTTTAACAATAATTTAATAAAAGATTATAATTTTAAATTTTATTTCTATATTGAATAAACAGAAATTATTTTATTTTTTGTATTTAACTAACAATTTAAACACTTTTATATTAATTGTATATTTTATGAAATAAAGCGCAAAAGTTCAACAAAAATTGTTATAACAGTCAATTTAGTTAAATATAAAAAAATCAACAAGTGGCAAAAAACTATTTGCATACAAAATATAAAGTGCTTAACATATGTTTTAAATTGCTTAACAATAAAATAAATGTTCTCTCAAAAGTATAAGTAAATACACAAGTAAACTTTATTATAATAATTATTTGCTTTAAAAATGTATTTAAAAAATAAGTTTTTTTAATCAATTTTAAAAATAAAAATAATTTGAAAAACAATAAATATAACAAATATTATTAAATAGAAAATGTTAGAAATTAAATACTTTAAAACAAACAATAATTAAGATTATAAAATAATTAAATATAAAAAATAAACAACATTAATTGATTAAGCTGTATCAAATATAAAAATTTATTTAGAAGCAAATTTTTAATATTAAATTATTGTTTTGTTTAACAATTTAAACATAATTTTCTAACTTTTGCTTTTAAACTAATATGTTATGTCATCTAATTGCAGAAACACTTAATTAATCATTAGTAAAATAAGAGTATCTTTTCTTTAAAAAAATATTAAAAATTTCTACAATTATGTTCATTCAAAATATTTTTATAAACTGTAAAAAACACACAAATTAAACACTAATTAACGTATTTAGCTCCACTTTATATGTTTTTAATTGACAACTAATTTACATAAAATTAACTTTGTAATTAAATTCAATTTATGCATTTGAGGGTAACTAAACTTATATTAAATTTAACAAGTTAATTATTTATTAGTTAAATTATTTGAACTATATTTCAGCTATAATGCTTGAATAAATAATTATAATTTTACACATGCTTATATTTTACAGGCGTTCTCGTTGTGTTTGATTAATTTTTTCCAATAAATATAATTATATTAATTTTGTCACAATACTCAACAAGTCAAAAGCTCTAAATTGTTTTAAACTACAGTTTTAATAAATAAAATTTTAAATTTAATAATTTCTGGTTTTTCGGAAAACAGTTTATTCAATAAATAATACAATTATTTGATTATATAATTATTTAATTATTTGAATTTTTATTTCCATATTGTATGCAATACATCAATAGATTATTTGATTGTAGTTTATATGAAATGACGATTAGAGCAGAAAATAACAGTTTTTTCTCGAATTAATCGTTTCTCTCGATTTGATTCCGTTTTCACAAATTTATTACAAAAAATAAAAATTATTTTATTTATTTATTTTTAATCTTTTTATAGTAAAAATGTATTGATTTGAGACGAGACAACCAAAAAAGTCGAAAACTTTTATTTTAAAAAATTAATATAAAAATTTGTATTTAGAAAAAACTTAAAAAGTACAAATTCATAATAAAAAAAATTCAAAAAGTTAAAAAGGCAATTTTTTGTGTTCTATTTATTTTAGTAGGTGAATTATTTGCTCATTTAAGTTTAAAAGAAACATTTTTCTTCTTGTTTAACTTTCTCCAACATAATTCACACAATAGTCTTCCTCTACTTTATGTCAATCTTTTTCTAATTCAGTTTATACTACAGTTTAAACAAAAAGTACAAAAATGTCTCTTTTTTTGTTACAAACTATTTAAATGTTTTTTCTCTCTCCATATCTAGTCTACTATTCACGAGTGACCCAATCAATCATAAAAAGCTGTAATTTTCAAAGTAATCATTGCATGAATGTTTTTTTTCTTAAGTAGTTTTTGTGGGATTGAAACTTAAGCATGTCGAAAAGCTAATCGCTTTATTTGGGAATTGATTTATGTATTTATATAAGAGATCAGAAAATTTTTCGTTAGAACTAAATCGATTTTTGAAACTGAAAGGACTAATAGTTGTCTGTATTGACGTGAAAATAATAGTCAACATTTCGTACAAAACTTTTACTCTTGTTTTTTTAATTTTAAATAATTTTAAATTATTCTATTTTGTTTTTGTGAATTTATAGTTTTACTATGCTTAAAGTAAGTTAATTTTGTTTTTATACTAATCTATTAATATGAACAGGCTATTTTAAATTTATTATTTTAATATAATACATTTAATATTATCAAAATATTAATTTTAATTAATTTTTAAAATTTATGTAAAATATTTAATAGATTTAATATTTTACATAAATTTTAAAAATAAATTAAGGTTAATATTATATTGATAGTTTTAAATTGTATTATATTAAAAAATAAATGGCAAAATAGCTTATTTATATCAATACATAAAATTACTAATTTTTAAAAATTAAACTAATGTCATATATATATTTAAATTTTAAAAATATTTTATATCTATCCAATATTAATAATACATAAGCAAACTTAATAGAGGTTTTGCAATAAAAATAATACAGTTTTTAAAAATAAATTATAAGACATTTAAATAAAAAGAAGTTCAGTTTTTAACACAAAAAATAGTCAAAAATACAATCATATATTAATTTAATAAAATAATAGTAAAATAAATTAAAAAATCATATAAACCAAGAAACAAAACTAAAATAATTAAATAAAAAAAAACTTTTATACAACAGGTTTTAGTATTGACTATAATATTGGCCACTTATGAAGTGCACAGTTGGGGCGGAGGCGGCGGATACGGTGGCGGCGGTGGTGGCGGCAAAAGAGGAGGTGGAGGCGGCTACGGCGGAGGTGGTGGTGGTGGTTACGGTGGCGGGGGTGGCCACGGACCAATAACAGCAGCGGTAAAATCGCGACACTCGGTAGAGGTGCGACCGGTAAATCTGCAATCAGAACCAATAAGGCCCCAAATCATCGAGGTCGACGCACAACAAGTGCCGCTTACCCTACACTTTCGATCGACATCCAGCAACATCAAAGTACTTTCCAGTCACCAGGGTGGCCAGGGTGATACGCAACAAACCTCATCGCAGGACGAGCCGCACAAACTCTATCACGAAGTAAAGAAACCGATTATTCAGGAGATCCGTGAAATTATTACTCCCTATCGACGTGTCGTCCAAGAAGTACGTCCGGTTAAGGAAGATATTCAGACGATTGTTGCTCAGGGTCAGGGTAGAGGTGGAGGCGGCGGCGGTGGTGGCGGTGGTCATGGTGGTGGTGGTTATGGTGGTGGAGGTGGCTATGGCGGTGGAGGTGGCCACGGTGATAGCTATGGTTCGATGATGTATAGTGAGCCTGATGAAGGCTATTAAGCACAATTGTTTTATTTGACGTAATTTATAGATTTTTCAAAATCTATTTAATTATTAATACGTTTGATTAACTTTATATATATTTTTTTTTATTTATATTTATGTAGTCATTTTTAATTAATTATGTATTTTATTGCTGTTGGATAAATAAAAAACATTTTTAATTAATAAATTACTTTTTAAAATATTTATTTGTTCATGATGAAATTTTTAATTATTCATTGCAAGCCATAGACCTTGATGATTTGCGCGTGAATAATTACTTAAACCGATAATAAATGCAATAATAGATAAAATATAACCAAAAGCTAATATATAAAATATTCCCTTTATATTATCGTCTAATTTAATCCTATTGTTGTTCAAGGGCTCCATTTCGTCTAACTCTTCAATATATTTATGTTCAGTCTCTAAAGACGACAGTTTACTAATGCGATAAATAAGAAAACTTTCAAAGTTTTGATGTTGGAGAAATCCTTTTTCAATGCAATTTTTCAAGCTATAAATAATTATATAAATATATTAAAATCAATAAAACATTTGAGTGCAAAAAATATGTAAAAATTATTCAATTTGTTTTTATTGCAATGATAACAACACTCAAAATTATATTGAAATTTCTAACTAATTTAAATTATTTTACATAATTCATCTTGAATATTATATAATAAAAATAATATATATTTTCTATTAAACAGTTAAGACATTAAATATATTTACCGTATTACCTCACATTTTAGTATATGTATATATAAGTTAAGTTTGGGCTTTATGTACTTATAACTCAGAATATGTGTTCGTTCGTACTTAAAAATAAGAAAAATAAGTCTTTTTTAAAAATAAATGTTTACCAAATGTTTAAGTTAAGGGAAAAATTAAAGTTTAAAAATTAAAGATATCAAAAATTTGAAAACTATTTGAGACCAAAATATAGATATGCAATGTGATTATAGTAATATAACTTTTTAACTTAAATTTTTTTCTAATAAAGTTGTTTAGAATATTTGTGTGAATTAATTATATTTAAAATGATTTCTGAAAATATTTTAAAAAACAATTATTAAATAATAAAAAATCAATTAAAACGTTGAGAATATTATTTTAATTAGATTATAAATCAGAAGTTTAAAAAAATTAGAAAATTTAATGGAAATAAACTAAAAATGCAAATTATTTTGGTATTTCCTTACAAAATGTTATTTATTAGCAAAACGATAATAAACAAATTTTATTTTATTTTATTATTGGTATATAAAATAATTTTTAAAAAATTAAACAAAAATTACACATTTAATTAATAAAACTTTTATGAATTAAGATTTAAAACACTTTAAATTAATTATTGAAGTTTGGGTTAATTTCGCTTTATAAGTACATGTACATAATGCCTTTGGAAAATAGTTTATTTATTTGTAGATATATTAGTACTATATACAAATGTATATAGGAAAACCTTATATGTGCATGCACTAAAATCTAAGATAATACGGTATATGTTAATTTTTAATAACAAATATTTAAACAATTTATTAAGTTTGTATTGTTTAAAATTTATAAGTTATAAATATTTTTCAGTACATTAGTGTTAGATTAATTAAGCAAGATATGTATAATTAAAATTAAAAAAATTAAACTAACTTAATTTTAAAACTATATAAATGACATTAATATAAATGTTTATACCAGAGAAACGCAACATCTCATAGTTCAAAAGAGTTGATTAACAATTTAACTGTTTGCTAAACATGCAAAA
>JAQFXP010003810.1:0-11771 GCA_034693685.1 Belba bartosi | reverse complement strand
TATAATAATTCTGTTGGCGATTGTTTATATAATATTTTAATGTTTAGCAATAGTTGACAAATATTAAATTGCTTAATATTGATATTAACTTTAATTAATAAAATATACAATATATTTCAATGCCACATAACAGTTTGATACAATTTTATTGCTTAATTTAACTTTTATTTTATTTAACAATAAAAATAGGGTATTTAAAATTTAATAATTTTTGGAAAAAAATATTTTTAACTTGGTTTTTAATTGAATATAAAAAAGAATATAATATTTTTTCAATGCCAAGTAACAGATGGCAAATATTTTGTTTTCACACGTATTATATAATATTTCTTTAATTGCATAAAATTAAATAAAATAATTAAAATTGGATTATATGAATAATTTTTATATTAGTGTCATGCGCCATTAGATTTATTAATGAGAAAGTTTATGTTTAGATAAAAAATGATTAAATGTATGATAAGTCAAAATTTAAAGAAATGACTTGATGTAAAATCCCTTGTCATCAGAATGGGTTTTAAACTTAGTTTTGGGTATATAAGCCCTAAGCAAATATTAACCAATATATTCTAGACTCCAATACATTCAGTTGTATTTATATTCGAGTCAGTCGACTGTAAGCACTTGATGTGCAAACATTGTTATAAACTAATTATTAAATTTTAAATGAATAATTTGTTTTGTTATTAAAACCAATTGTTTTGAATTATGTGTTTTGTTGTCTATAATGTGCTGAGTGTCTGTTATTTTACAAAATTACGGTATGTTAAGTAAATTACACTTCTGTTTAACTAACACCATGGTTAATTGACTTATCATTTGGAGATATATTTTTAACTATGTATAAATTTATTGTATAAATATTATTAAATTTTATTAAAAAGCAATTAATTAAAAATATTGTTTTCTAAAAAATATAAAAAAAATAATATTTACAATGTAATTTTAAATTCTTAAACATTGTAAAAAAACCGCATAAAATACAAAATGGTATTTATAAAGAAAATAAAAACAATGATATGTAATATACATATAGAGTCAATATTCATAGTAGAGTTTACGAATTATTTAACGTCATAAACGACTTACTCATGACATACATAAATGTTGTAAAACATTAAATATATGACACACACAGTCATGTCATCAGAATAAATGTTCATAGATGGCCAACAGTCATCCGAAAAACAAGTCAAGGCATAATCCTAATATATAAGACGTTATTATCAATTCATATTTAGTTTAAGTTTATAAATTAGACACTTAATGTCTCTACAATTTGTGTAATGATTTTCAAAAGTCTGTTACATTTGTTGTACGTCTTAACTACTAAATATGTATTTAACTTATATTAACTTTCATTTAATAATAAATAATTTAATTTATATTTAATTGTTTCAAATTCTTATAATTAAGTGTTAAATTTTATATAAACGGATTTACCACTAATTTATGCAATTGCACATCAAATATTATCAAGAGTCCAGGCCTTGTACAGACACCAATTGGATGCCACAAATAAAAGTCGTCCCACATCTATGAAAAAAATGTTTAATTATCTTGAGCGCGCGAATTACTCGATTGTAATTTTTGATCAAATGTTCGATTTAAAGCTTAAGACATGATAATTAATATTTGAGTCTAAAACCATAGAATATTTAAATTATAAAACAATGAGATCAATCAAAAGTCAGTTGTCTCTAGAAAAATTTGTGCACTTTTATATTTTTAAATATGATGAGTCATATGTTTTTGCCGATCCGGCCGAAACTTTAGTAAATAGGTTTTAACACTATATTGAATAACCAATAGTGAACGATAGAGTAAGCTTTAGCATAAAAGACAAATTTCTAAAAAAATATTTGGCTTGGCAGGCGATGGACAAGTGAGGACATTTGTCTGACCCATAAATAACAACCGGATTAATAAAAGTCTAAGAGTATAAAGAAGAATGTATTAAGAATAAACTGATTTCTTTTATTAAAAAATATAATTCTATAATTGATGTAATATTTTGGTCTAAAATGGCATCAATTAAATATTTAAAAACCCTAATTAAGGCTTTAAAAGACAATAAAGTGTTTTTTGTTTCAAAGAAATGCATTAATCCTGACGTACTTCAGGCCAAACTAATTGAGAAATGTTGTAAATTTTTGAACATTTTGTAAAAAAGAATACTCTATGAGAACAAATGTTTCCAAAAATATTTAAAAATCAGAAATATTTGGACAAAAATATCAAAAAACATCGCAAATAAAAGTGCAAACAAGTTAATAAAGACAACCCGAAGAAGTCTTAGGCTGATCTGCAATAAAAGAGATTACGAACCACTTAAGCTATAATTTTTATATCAAATATAATCATAAATCTTAGTTTAAAATTTCAGCAAAATTAATTTACTAGTTTTTGAGGTATTCCAATTTTTATAATATCTCCTTACTTATAAGACAACCTTTATATATCAGCAATCTTCACTTAACATATTTTAGGCCTATCTTAGGCTTAACTTTGAAAGTTTAATTGTGGTTTGTTATTGCATTAAAATTTAAAATTTTAAACTAATCACATATTATATAATGTAATTATTTTAAGTGAAGAAAAAACTTGAATTAAATGTCTTTAAAAATTAATTTGATTTTATTAGTTTATACGTTATATACTATTAAAACTACACTCATTGTAACAAGTATTCGCACGATTGAAAACTAATCAAACTTTAATTTTTAAAGTTGTATAACTTTTTTGATTTCAATTCAATTTTTAATTTTTTGGTATAAAAATAAAATAAATTTATTATAAATTAAAGAGAATACATCAAACTTAAAATAAATATTCAAAAGTGTCTGAAGTAGGAACATATATAAATCAATGTCTATAAAATAGATTGTAAAAATTATTCGAACATTTAATACTTTTATAAATAAGTAGTTACTATTAACACATATGACCAATACTGTATTGTCCCGTCTTTTGCTTTAATAACATCTTCGAGTCATTTAGGAGTACTATCGATTAACTGGTTAATCAGTTTTAGGGAAATATTCCTCCACTTCTTCAAAACAGCTAATTTAAACTTTGCAAACGAGTTTTGATCACTTGTTTGGATATTTCTGTCAAAATAGTCCAAAAATTCCTTAATTATCTATAAATCCGGACTATATGCGGGCCACTCGAGTTGTTCCACATAGTTATCGCTTAATTATTCTTTTGCTAATTGTGCTCCATTGCCCCACAAATTCAATAGAGATGGTTTATTTACAAGAAAAAATTATCTGCTAAAGTTTATTAAAAAGAAACATTTTAGTTTTTTTAATAATACCTTAAAAATTATGTTACATTAAATTATGCGCCCGAGTCGATACGAATAAGGAAAAAAAGGCAAATGTTGACTACATTTGACACGGGTTTCGTAATACCAAATATAAGAAGTTCGTATTACAAAACACAATCGTCGCTGAAATATGTTAAACAATTGCCGATTTAAACAATTAGTCCCTTTTAAGGAAATTGTATTTTGCGTAGTTTTGGGAATGAGAAGATATAAGCCACCGACTGGTCGTTTTATAAAAATTAATTAGACAATATTTATTGCATTAACATTTAATTCTGTTATTTATATGTGAGAAGCGGCGTTTGTAAAGGATTGAGCCGAGCTCGAGCATATTTCTGAAAATACTCTAGATTTTAAATATATAGACATAAATTAAACAAGTAACTAAAAGTTTAATAAGTAATTTGTAACAAATTCAATACAAAAAATATGAGTTCAAACAATAAATAAAATTTAAAACTTTTAACATAGAATATATACAATAGGGTTCAATAAAAAATTATTATTTTAATTAATAATTATTTGATTAATGATTTTACTAATTTTAGTGAAATTTCGGCTAAAATTCCCATCCTTTACAAACGCCGCTTTTTATTTATATTTTTTAAAATGGCACTATTTTAAAGATATTTTTACCAGATTGTTAAATTGTTGAAAAAATTAATTAAAATTTTTAAGCAATAATATAAATGAAAATTAGTTAACAAATTTATATGAATAGAGTTAATTTATTTGTTAACAAATATAAAATAAAATTTTATGATTATAACTTTGTTTTATTTTTTAAATAATTAATTTAACTAATATTTATTATTAAATAATAATATATGTTTACTATTATATTTATTAATTTATTGAATTAATCTATATTCTGTATATTTATTTATTAGCAAATAGATGAAGTAAATCAACATTTTTAAATATTATTTCAGTTATTGACGTATCATTAACAAAATCATCCCAAGCATTTGGATTAAATATACCAGTTGAATTAATAAAACAATCAAAAATATGATTTTTATATTTTAATATTTCTTCATCATTTGTGTTTTCTTTAAACCAGGCAATTTTTCCAAGTTTTAATATTAATGGAAGAGAATCTAAAATTAAAGCATTAAAATTTTCAAAAACTAGTTTTAAAAATTATTAATTCAATTACTTTTTATATTACAATATATTAAAGAAAGAGAAAAAAGGATTAGGCAAAAATGCCCCTAATTTTGAAAAATCACCTACTAGCATTTAGTCCGAGAAAAGATACACTCTCGACGCTTTGCCGGCCGCCGAATCTAAATTTAAACCGAATTTAGCACCAATTTAAGAAAAATTATTATATTTTGTACAAAAAATCCAAAAAATAATTACTAAAATCAAAATTGGTTTTACTTTGTCTCGGATTATTGACTATAGAGTATAATTTTTAAATTTTTCAAAATCTATATTATCTTTAATTAAGTTAGTTTGATTATTTAATTTATAATTAATATTATAAAAAAATATATTTTTAAAATGCGCCAACATAACTTTTTATTAAATTTTCAATTAAAATTAATTTATATAAAAAATTTAAATATTTACCAAAAACCTTTTGTCTAGGCAATTTATAAAAATTTTCAATAATTTCTAATTCCAGCATTTTGATTGTAAATTTGTTTTCTACCAAGTTGTTTTTCCAAATATTTATTTGTTGTTTTTTTGTGACATTAGAAAAATTTAAGAGATTTTTGTCAATTTGTTGTTCATTTAGATTTTGAATAAAATCAGGGTAAATTGCAATAATTGCATGAATTGACCCGTTTTTTATTAAAAATTTATTTAAAATATTTAATAATTGTTTTTTATTTCTTATAAAATGAAGCGCTAAATTCGATACAATTAGCGATACTTTAGACTCAAATTGTTTTAGTTGTGGACTTAATTGATCCCAAGAGACACTCATATCTTGAGTTATATATTCAATGTTATCTAATTTGTGTTCTTTTTCGGCAAATGCTATCATATTTGGATCGATGTCTAAACCTATAATACGGTTATATTTAACACTTTTAGCTAATATTTTTGTCATTTCTCCGCTTCCGCATCCAATATCAAAAATTATATCATAATGTCTATAAAAAAGTAAAATTTAACAATTATAGTTAATAATTAAATATATTAATAATTTACATACTCATTTAGCTGAGATATTCTTTTAAACATTGTAAGTGCCAATTGTTTTTGAAAATAACTAATTGATTCATAAACACTTGGTTCAATATTCATTATGATTTCAATTTTATTAAAAATTAATTATAATTTAATTTAAAAAATCTACAGTATAAATATTATTTTTAAGTAATAATTTTTGAAAAATTAATGTAAATACTTAAAATAACTATTTAAATGATATATTTTTAATCATATAAATAATTAAGTTAATATTTTTTAATTAATTTATTTTCTAAATTATAGTTTACGCAATTGTAAAAACCATATTGAAATTTTTGAAGATAATATTACTTAGTTTTTGGTGTTTTAATTATTTTTTTATTTTAGTCAGTTTTAGTGTTTTAGTCAATTTTGTTATATTTATATACCGTAATCCTTAACAGTTTAGAACATGTTCTTATAGGATGAGATTGGGCTTTATGTTTTTATACACAGAGGTATAATAACATGTTCATAAAAACAAGAATAAAAACTAATTTTTAACTATAAGTTTACAGAAAATATTTTTGATAATAATGTTAAATTTTATTGTTTAAATATTGAAACATTACAAATTTGATAACAAAATAAATGATAAGAAATCAGTTGATTAAAGTAACGTATTTTGTATTTATAATTTTCCTGAATTATAACTTATTTATTGTTTAAAAATTCTATAGAAAAACTGATTTTTAAAAAATTATTTTTAAATTATATTAATATTATAAATGAATTTAAAAAATAATAATTAAAATAATAAATTATTGTTTAATAACAATTCATTTTAGTTATTGAAAAAGTCGTATTTATTTAGAATATAAATCTGATGTTTTGAAAAAATTATTCAACAAATTAAATAGAAATAAAATTAAAACAAAATAATTTCAAAATTATCTGATGAATATAAAGTTGAAGAGATTAAATCAAACAAAGTCTAAGATTTTAACTTAAACTAATTTATTAATATATACAATAAAACTAATTAAAAGTAATTAATTTGTATCATTAAGTATAATTTGAATTTACCTCATCTTATAAGAACATGTTTTAAACTGTGAGGATTACGCTTAGGGGCAATTTGACTAGTACTACAAATCTGTAAATGCAATATTTGTAACTCATACAAGTTAAACATCCTTGGTTGTCTTTATTTTAATATTTTTTATGATCATAATTTTGGAAAATTAATGTTAGTTATAATATAAAAAATTTATGAAATACTTACCAGAAACATTTTAAAAATAAAAACAAAATTACTGTAACAAAATAAAACAATATTGTTATAAATTGCAATAAATTAATGTGAGTTACATTTAAGATAGAAATGATAGATAAATTCAATTAAAATTTTGTTTTTATTTTTAACATGTTTCTGGTAAATATTTTAAAATTTTTTTATATTATAACTAGCATTAATATTTAAAAGTTAAAATTACTAAAAAATTTCAAATAAAAACAGCCAAGAATGTTCAACTGGTACGTGTTACAAATATTGCATTTATAGATTTGTAGTACCAGTCAAAATTGCCCCATGTCAAAATTATAAAAAATAAAATTACACGTATTTACTTATTTTTGCATTAAACAATTTGTATATTTTAAATTTTTTATAACCATGAAAAAATTGTCTGTACAAATTTTAGTGTGTCATAAAAGAACAAACTAAAATTTTTAAAATTTCTTTATTCGATTTGTGCTTGCCATCATTCCATAGTTGTAAAAAAATTTTTTAATTAATATGATTAAGCACTTTTGAATAAATTGCGTTTAAGCTTGGGAGTTAATTTTGACGACGGCTGTATATACCATTATGTCTTGCTTACAGTAAAAATTGTTGTCTTACAAGTTAAAATCAAAGAATCCTATTGTAGTGGAATGAAAATCTACAATGAAAATTTATTGTAGTGGAATTATATTACGCAGAAGATAAAATTTTTCAACCTTAATTACGAACATTAGTTAATACAGACGTCAGCTTTGCGGTTCCATTTGGATATTATGAATTATATATACCTATACCTGAAATTTCTATAAATCATCATGTAGATGTTATTAATTTTTAAGTTGAAAATGAAACAATCAATAAAAATATTAATAATAGCGACTTTGAATATATTGTAAAGAAATCTGATCGAATAGGTTTAAGGATTGTAAACAAATATTTTAATTATTTTATTATGTTTGAATCAATACAAGAATAAAATCATAATATAATTTTAAATAAATATGGTAAGAATTTACAATTTAACTTTAAAACACCCAAGAAAAATTTTAATATTTAAGCCAAAAACACTTAAAAAAGTTATTATTTTCAACAATTTCTTCACTCAAATGTCAAACCTTTTCGACATTTAGTTTACAAAAAATTAAATTTTTTTCCAAATAATCATTATTTTCACATTCAGTCACTTCAGACAAAACACTATTATTTTCACTTAAATTACACTTAAATTCATTTAAACTTTTATTCAATTCTTTTAATTCCTTTAATTGAATTAATTTTAGTTTCAAATCCATAACTGAATTAAACACTGATTTGAAAACAAACTCTAATTTATTGGTAATTGAGTGCAAACTAATCAAACGGACAATGAGTTTAACAAAAGTGTAATTTTGTAAATATAATAAAGATTTTGCATCACTTGATAACAAAACCGGAATTTCAAGTCTTATACCACACTTGCACTCGATATACACAAACATTTCTGAAATACCATAAGAGATAACATTTATTTGTAATGTATTTAAAATATTTATGAATTTTTGTTGAAATGGAAAACACAATTAAATTGCAAATAACGCGAAAAAAGTGAAATCCGGAAAATCTTCAGACATAAATTTTTATTAGATTTATAATTTCAAGAAAAATTATTTAATATAATTTTTATAATTTGAGTATTAGTTATTAAATTTTTATAGTTAAATATATTTTATAATTTTTAATTAAAAAACTGTCTCTATGTTGAAAAATATGGCCAAAAAACGTTTTGGCAAAAATGAAAAAATTTATATAATAGATTAGTTATAAATATTTTATAATAATATTTATATTATATATTTTGCAAACTTAACCAAGATAAATCTTAATAAAATCTTGTTTAATTATTAATAAATAATAAAATAACTATTTTTTTTATTAAAACAAAATATTATTAAAATAAATAATGACATATTTTATAAAACTTTTAAAAACTAAATTTTATCTTGTTATAATATTTATAATTTTTACAACTGTTTTGATTCAAAATGAAATATTTAATCAAAAACATTGTAAATTTTATTAATTTAGTCTAAAAATAAATTTGTAATTACTAGTTCAATTAAAAATATTTGTTTAAAAAATATTAATTTTTTGTTTGATAAATTGTGAAAATTATACATCACAGTTTAATTTAATTTAAGTGTATAAAATAATTTAGATTTTTACAAATTATTTTGTTAATAATAATTTATATTAAGTAATGTCTTAAAAAATTTAATAATTAAAAATTTAATTAGTTAAATTTAAAATAAATTTGAAAATATTTGCGCTAAACGTAAACAAAACTTCTGATAACTAAAATATTAATTGTGCTGAGTATTAACTTGCTATACCAGATAAGTTTATATTTTTTAAAACTTGAATAAATACTTTATTAAATATAAATTTTTAAATTAAATTGAATAACTAGAATATTTTAAAATTAGTATTAAACATTTTTCCGGATTTCACTTTAGAATGATTACAGTAAAATAAAATGATTAAAACTCAATTAAATCAGAAAACAATTGTAAATTTTTTTAATGTAACATTTGTTATTTAATTGGTTTAATAAAATGGAATTATAATTTAAACATATTTTCTATAATAATATAAATTATCAAAAACAATCTAGTTACAAGCATTTGAAATAAATTAAACCATGTAAATATTCTATAAAAATGTTTAAAAACCAAATACTTTATTATTTAAATAAGATTTTATATAAGAATTACTGATTTAGTTAAATACGACTTATTATGTTTCAGAAAATGTTTTTAACACAATAAAAGTTTTTTAAATATAAAACAAATTATATAAGAAAATATAAAAATATTAATTTGTATTTGTGTTAATTAAAGAATACAAATAAACATTAAATGAATATAAATTAATTTTAAAAAATGTCAACACTTTTAGACAACTTTGATATTTGTGCAAAAATTCCGATTAATATTAAAAATGAAATCAAAATATTTACAATATTTGATGATTTCAAAGGATTAAACATTATATTCGTTACAAATGATGATAAAGTATACGGTTTTGGTTCGAATCAATTCGGATGACTTGGTTTTGGGTCATTATAGAGCAGTTGATAAACCGGAAATAATACTAGAAATATGTGAACAAAATATAAAACATTTCAATATTGGGGGCAGTTTTGTATTGGCTCTTAATGTAAATAATGAAGTGTATAGTTGGAACGAGGTAGAGGTTATAAAAGTGATCAAGGTGTATCTTTAAAACCGGCAAAAATGTAACATTTATTGAACAAAAATATAAATTACGGATTTGGCCGAAGAAGAAGACATAGTGCCGATAGAGATCCTCAAAAAGCAATTGAAGAAACGTCGGCTTTCCGCTTCTTCCGCAAACATTACAGAAAGCCGCGTAACGTCCGCGCACGCGGAATCAATTTTGGAAATTGAACGCCGAAAACTCGTTTTGTTTGAAGAATTGATTCAATTGAAGCGAATCAAACTTCGAGCCTATTTGAAGGACTTAGAGGCGAAAGAATGCGACGTCACGGAAGAAATACAAGAATTAGAAAAAATTTATTGTAAAAATTAAATATATTTTAATAGTTTTAAATAAAATTATTAATAATTAAATTAGCCCTAATTTCTTGTGCCATGTGATTTAGTCGAGACTCCTCTTGTGGTGTGTCTTCTTCATGCTGGCTGTGTTGTGGCAATGTTTCGCCATAAAATCTCTTCTGTCGGGCCATATTATGCAACACAAAACATGCAGTTATGACCCGACAGGCTCTTTCGGGCCGAAACATGAGTTTTCCGGCGGTTGAGTCCAGGCACCGGAATCTCATTTTGAGGACGCCAAAAGCCCGCTCCACAACCACACGCGACTTTGTATGGGCCGAGTTATACTTCTTTTGCTGGTCTGTAGTTGGATTACAAACCGGCGTAAGAAGATGCGGCTCAAGAGGATAGCCAGCGTCCCCAAGAAGCCAGCCATTTATTTGGCCCTCATTTATTCGGCGTTTTAGCCGACTTTGCGCCCAAATAAAAGAGTCGTGAACCCGCCCAGGAAAAGCCGCAAAAACGCTTGTAAACTCAAGCGTTGCATTAGCAACGGCTTGAACGTTGATCGAATGTCGGCCTTTTCGGTTGACGTAGTCGGCCTCGATCTCTTTGATTGGGGCCAGTATTTCTACGTGGGTGCAATCAATTGCACCCAAAACATTCGGGAAATTTTTCAACGCGAAAAATTCCCGTTTAGTTTTCGCGATTTCTTGTTGGGTTTGAGGGAATCGAACAAAATCCCCAACTCTGCGATGTAGTGCAGCGGCCACTGCGTGCACTGTTTCCGATAGTGCCGCATTGCTGATGCCAATGGTGTCTCCCGTCACTCTATAAAAAGCGCCCTGAGAGAAAAATCTAAGGGCGGCACAGACTTGGGTCACGACGGTTAGTGCACCATTTCTTTTGGTTGGCCGCACTAATTCTTCGTATAATAGTTGACATAAGTCAACTATTCCATTGCGATCAACCCGAAATCGCTGGATGCATTCCACGTCGCTCAATGACTCTAATGGGTTGAGTCTATCTCTAAATATCCTTTTCTTTGGAACTGGATGTTCGTCATCACAAATGATGATCATCCAAGACATTGTTGTGGTGTTGACGGCGGAGGAGGTGGCGGTTGACTTAATTTTATGTAATTGGTTTAAATTAAAATTTTTAATAATTGTTTATTTACGACATGTGAGAGTATGTCGTATATATTTTAGTAAATTCGTCACAAACGAGTTTTCAATGAATGATAATATACTTACGATAAGTGTAAGTATATTAATTTAGTTCGTACGCATTGCGCATTCGTATCGTAGGAAAAACGGTTACATTTTTTCTGTGAATAGACCGATTGTTCGTACGCTACAATATTAACTTACGTTCTTTTGGCGAACGAACCCCAGGGTCTATAGTTGGGGTCAAAACTATTGGTGCGAATTGGGTCTCAAAATTGAACGAAACGAAAGTGTTTTTATACCGA
>JAQFXP010003809.1:0-11775 GCA_034693685.1 Belba bartosi | reverse complement strand
AAAATCTTCCCGCTATTAATAAAAGAAACCCACTGTAAATAAAGAGATTTATTTTGTTTACGCTATTAATAAAAGAATTCAAATTCCCATACTGTTAATAAAAGATTTTTGACTAACCTCTCGTTATTAATAAAAGGCCCCACTCTTTTCTCGCTATTATAACAAAACTAAGGAATTTTTCCCGCTATTAATAAAGAAATTAAAAATCTACCCGCTATTATAATAAGACTTTGAATTTTAATAAAATTTTAAATTTTTTTCTCGCTATTATAATAAACGATTCACCAAAACTTGGAAACTAAAAGTTGTTATCCCGCTATTATAATAAGCGAGCAGCCGCGGGGGGGGGGGAGGGGGGAGGACGAATGACGAAATTATATATACAATTTCTTCAAAAATGTATTAAAAATAAATTTAGATAATAATAATAGATATAATAAAACAATTATTCTTCAAATTGGATCACTGAATATATTCATAATAAATCAGAGCATCAAATTCGCTGCGGCCATCATGGATATTGGCCAACTGATTATATTTGGAAATTTCAATTAAAACCAGGTACTTTTGTCAAATTTTTGTACAAATTAAAATTTTTATGAATTTGTAAAATATATAGTATGTTTTAATTGTTTAACTGAAAAGAAATGTGTAATGATAACAAATTAAAAAAAAATATAATAACTAAAATTTTAACTTTTATAAAATTTATAATTTAACAATCAAATAAAAATAGATAATAATTAAAAAATAATAATTAATAAAATAAATTGTCAATAATATTTAAAAATAAAATGTAAAATTTTTAAATAGTTTTAAATATTGCCAATTTGTAATATCTTATATTATTAAATTACAAAAATTTTATTAAAACTAAATTTTAATATTTTTTTATTTATTAAAATTTTTGATTTTATAGCACTATCAACTGAACAGTTGACAACTACTAATAAAATTAATATGGCAAATACAACAAATAAACAAAATTATTTTTCTCCAGGTAAAAATTATATTTAATATGTTATAAATAAGTTATGCATATTTATTTATATAATCATTAATCCATAAAATAACAAAAATTTTAATTAAATGTTTAAAAAGTATTTTAAAATATTTAAATTTATATTTATCCTAGCATATCCAATTAATTATTCAAAAACTACAAATTATATAAATTACGTAAATTATATTAATTTAATTTAGCAAACAACTTTGACGAATTTACTGGATTAGAGCTATCAATACAGACACACATTAATTACGTTATTCAAAATCAAAGAACCGGAAAATATCTGATTTGGTTTGAATTCAATGAAACAATAAGTGATGAATCAATTGATATAAAATTGAGTTATTTTTGGCATATATTTGAACCGATAAACAAATTCGTGTATAAAATGAGTAACTATTTTGGCACACATTTGGTTAAAATATTCAAATCAAAGGAGCTGGGATATTATAATATAAATTATAATAATTGTTGTAAGTATATGCTTAAGCTTGGTAAAAATCTTAACAAAAACATTATAAATAAATATATTTAATATAAAAAAAATTATATTATATTATATTCTTTAATTGTCGATCACACAATGCTACAAGTTATTTAATTTATATATTACAGACATTGGGGACAACAAAAACAATTCAGTGAGAAATAATTGTATTGTTAATTTAACCGCAAGTTTATCTGAATATAATTGGAAATTTATAAATATATCAGAATTTATATCAAATCAAAATTTAACAAAATTTGATTCAAAACCAATTAAACATAATTTAAAAGATATTATACATAACATTCAATCACTAACATCAATAGTGTTTGGAGTAGTGATAGCATTGCTTATCGTAATAGCAATCGCGTATTACATAATAACCCGATTTGTTATTCAGAATAATTATATTTTTAGTGTTTATTACAAATCTGATTTATTAATTGAATAAGCTAATTTATTATTATTAATAATAACTAGGGCTGCAGGTCAGACACTTTTTACCCCATTTCTTACCTCCATTTCTCCCACTCCTCTCATTTTGTTTTTTCATCACTCTCTCTCAGTCTCTCTCCATCATACTCGTTTACACTCTATTTTACTCTATCTCACCCACACTCCTTCTCTTTCACTCTCTCTCATTCACTTTCTCATTCTCTTTCTTAAACTTTCTATTCCTCACACTTTCCTCCTCACACTCTCCATCACACATTTTCAAACTTTCCCTCACTCTCTCTGCTTCATTCCTCCCCGCTCTTACACTTTCTCTACCTCACTCCTCTCTCTCTCTCTCTCTCTCTCTCTCTCTCTCTCTTTCTCTCTCTCTCTCCTTTACTCTTTTTATTATACGATTTTATTTCGAGAGCGAGAGAGAGAGAGAAAGAGAGAAAGAAGAGGAAATTTTATAAAAAAGTTATTATGCTTAATTATTATTATATAAAGTTTATATTAAATATATTTATATAACTATAATAAATTATAAACAAATTATTTCAAGTTATAAAACAAATAATATATTTATTATTTATTAAGATTATAACCCTTTTTGTAGAATGTCTACTCCATTCTGCAAACATAACACTACTTTTTATAAATAACTTTTTATCTAATGGTATATTATATTGCTTAAAAAATTGTTATATTAAAAATTTTTAATTACACATTAATTATTATTTTATTAAATTAAGGTTTTGCAATTATCAAATGTAAATATTAATTTAAAATATATAATTGATTAGAATTTTAAATAATACTAAATATTTATTAAAAATAATTGTAAAACTTTTTAAAAAGTTTGCTGGCTATAAAATTATCCGTTTCCAGATACTCATCAGTTTGACCTAGCTCACGATTAAAGAGTTATTGTGTCCTGAATAAATATAAGGGCAAAACCCTTTCACACTTTCTCTAACCAACTGTTAATAGTGATTCTGATTATAGAGAAACTGAATGTCATTATAGCTATCGTTGGCTTTACTCAAATACGAGTTAATCAAATCATAACGAGATTTATTGATTTGATATATATTTTTTGATGTGGCAATTTTTATATTTTATCTAGTTAAATAATGCGTACTAAATGAAATTAATGCTCTAAGACTTGTGTCAAGTTAATTTTACACTTTATATGTTTTTGCTTAATATTTTTATTTAAATATTAAAATTAATTATTAATTATAAAATTCAATATTACTTAAAGTTTTAAAAATTAATTTATTTAATATAAAGCTTAATTCTTTATAAATTAAATAATTGTAATGTTTTAAATGTTTTTTATATAAAACAATAAAAAATTACGCTAAAAATATAATATTTACGTTTCTATGCTACAATATTTAAGATTTGTTGCCAGGATATATTTAAAAACAAGATAAAATTTTTATTTAATTCCAAATAAAATATAATAATATAATGTTAGAATTACTAAATAAAAATGCCTTTAAATATAAAGGATGCAATTTTAAATTTTATTGTAAAGTGTATATTAATTTTATTGAATATTATTTTGTTTGTAAGTAATGTTTATACGTATAATAAACAGAATTATTAAAATTATAATTTCAGATTTTAGGATGGGGAACTATTATAATTTCGGTTTCAATAATAATATTCTTAGATTTAACAACTTGTTTTATTGAATCATTTATTGGATTATTTGTTGGCATGCTAATTATAAAACTCAGTACATGTAGATTAAGTGGAATATATACAACTCGATTAAAACAAGTATGTACAGTACATTTTGTACATTATTATCAAATTCTTGTTTTTTACTAAATTATCTGTTTAGATTAATTTACTGGTTGCTTGCTTGCAAATAATAAACATTTGGTGTTGTTTTAAGAATGCAACAAACGTAAATTAAAATAAAATTTATAAATAAAAAATATAAATATTTTTTTATTGCAGAATTTATTGATTTTATTGTATCGAGCACATATTGCAACATTTTTGATTGAGTTTGTTATTTGGATTATAAACCCATTTAAAATTTAATTGGATAAATAAATAATAGTTGATTATATTAAAAAAAATAAAATATTTAAATATATATATAGTTATTTTTAAAAAATTTTAACCAAAATTAAAACCGAAATAGTCTTTTTTTAAATTCAAGAAATATATATTATACAGTCTATATATTGTAGAAAAATTGAGTGTAATTAACTGTATCTATTACGGTGCTTCCGTAGATGGCTATTTCTTACATGGTAGGCAATGTAAGTCTTTTAACCAAAACTAACGCAAAACTACATTTATTCGTACAGTCTATCACAGATACAGTGAACAGCTTGATTTAGCAAAATTTTTTTACTATAAGCGGGTATTTACTATGTGCAATTCAAAGTAAGATTCAATCCTATGATAGCTTTTCTGTAATGAAAACCAAATTAATTCGCAAAAATTCCAAATATATTTTCAAAATCCCGTCTCTCGACCAAATATATATGCAACTTGGCCAAATATAAACGCAAAAGACTTATAAATAATAAATTAAAAGGATTAATATGCTACGTTTTAAAATATAATTTAGCTATTATTAATATATACAGTATATTATAATTATTGCAGAAAATTATTTATAAAAAATATAATTAAATATAATTGTAGTTAAAACAAAATACATTAAATACATTAAAATAGATTAATTTTATTTTAATATTTATTTAATAACAAAATATCAAGATATGTTTAAAAAATAAATTAATGTATTTTATGAATCAATTACTTGACAACAGGACTATTAATGCAATTCATGGTAAAAATTGATTTTATATATAAAGATAATATTAAATTATGAATGTGTAATTATTATATTATTAAAATATATTACTAAAAATAATAATTTAGAATATACATACTTTTTTTTAATTGAAAAATTTGAAGTTTCAGCAATTCTAGAATAGATTAATTGAAGAATTCAAAAAATATTTTTAATAAGATTAATTCGGTAGAAAATTTGTTTATTTTTGAATGTTGCAATGTCTGAAGCAATGTCTTGTATTTACTGTATTATCAGTGCAGAGAACAGGCTTTTTGAGAATACTAACAAATATTGATTAATTCATTCGGGATATATATCAGTATATGTATGTTTAATAGATTTATAATATCTAGGTTCATTTGGAACTGAATCATAATTTACTATTTCATATAAAGATTCAGGCTGATTAGACTTATTGTAGTTTTCTTGTTGTGTTCTTTTCAGTTGTCTCTTAATTCTTTTGAAACGTATTTGAAATCCAATAATAACAGTCAAAACAATTAATATTATTAAAACAGTGAATATTATAACATATGTTAATAAATTTGAGTTTGGAGATATTCCTGAAAAATACATTTTTGTTTTTAAATATATTTTATAAATATTACAAAATTATTGTTAATATTTTCAAAATATAAATTATTTAATAGTAGTAAATAAATAATATTTGTAAATCAAAAATATAATCATAAGTTATATATAAATATAAAATATAATAATAATAACAGGGATAAAATTTATAGTATAAACAAATATTAAATTTTTTTTATAAATTATATAAAATATATAAATTAAATACACAAATACCTGGTTTTAAAACAAATTTCCAATTGTAGTTGGTTAAATTTTTATCAAGCGCACAATCAATATAACTAAGGTTTGAAGCAACATCAATATAATCATAAATGGGAAAACTGCCATCATCTTAATTGTAAAAGTTTTAAAATTTTAATTAATATTCTATACTAATTATCTAATTAAGGATCAATACATACGACAGTTCTTATCATAAATCCAATAAAAGCCATCATTCGGTGATTTAACGACTTTTACCGAATGGCAACCAAATTGATGACACATTCGATACCAATCGCTATTAATTTCTTTAGTAAAAATATGCCAGTAAGTATCTTTGGACAATGTAGAAATGCCATTTATCCAAACTAAGTATTGCTTTGAAATTTGATTTTGCACTGAATAGTATGTATTGGTTAGTATCGGTAGTACTAGACCTGTATTCCAATCAATAAGGGGCACCGGATCTAAATATTTTATCAATTTTAAAATATTTAATCAAATATAATAATTTAACCATGTAGAAAAATTAATAACCTGTTACATATATTGACGGTGTAATTGTAGTATCAATATTATTATTTGTTGTAATTGTTGTTATTTCTATTATTTGTTCTAAAGTAAAATTATTTATTTAGTTAAATATTTTGTTTATCATAAAAATTGAATGAATTAATGTAAAAATATTTTTGGATATTTATTGATAAATTGGCTATTTGTTAATTATAAAACAAATTATTTCAAGTTTATATTTTAAATTAAAATATATCTAATTTTAAATTTATAATTAAATTAATTTACTGCCAATAGATAATGTACTTTACTTTATATAATTATCTTACAAGTTAGTATTTTATTGTTAGTTTTGAGCATTAATTGATGCAACTTTTTAGTTTTCTTTTTATGGCAATTAAATATTTGATGTAAATGTAACCAGAAATAAATGTCAGTTGTTGAGTTATTTTTATTTCTTTTTTTCGAAAATATAAGATTAATGTGTATGTGTCGATTTGAGTATTTTGAGCATATTGTGTACATTATGTACAGTATAAGGTATTGAGATTTAGATGTAGATTCAATTAGACTATAAAATGGAGAGTTTACGTTAGGGTATATTATTGATAATAAGAATTTAACTATCTTTTAAAAGGCATATTTAAAATACAGCATTTTTTGCAAATATCATTTTATATATGACTATATTTAATACTATAATATATACCTGAATTTGTATAAAAAGACCAATTATACTTGGTTGAATTTTTATAAAACCCACATCTGATTATTCCTTGATTTGAATTTTTGTCAAATAATTCAAATAATGCCTGATTTTCACCTAAATTAAAAAATTTATATAAAATATTTAATAACAAAACAATTATTTAGATTTATCATACCACATTCGTAATCCTGAATTCGATAAATACCGTCTTGTTTAAATTTATAAAGTTTGACAAAATCACAACTAAATTGATGGCACATTCGATACCATTCGTAATGTTTTTGTTTAGAAAATATGTGCCAGTACAATTCCGAATTATTATTCGGTTTCATATGAAAAGTATCAATATTAATAGTTTTAATAAAATAATTTCCTGAATATTGATTTTGAATTAAATAATATGTATTGGTTAGTATTGTTAAGTTTTCAGTAGTATAGCGATCAATAATTGGCACTATATCTGCAAATTATATAAATGTCAAGAAAATGTGTAAAAATAAAATTATTGATAAAACGAATCAATTAATAAAAATAAAATATTTATATAGATTTATAATACCTTGATTAAACATATATGGATTAATTATTGTTTCAACTGTTTTATTATTAACAGTGTCTTGTACTGTTTCATTTATTTGACCTAAAATTTATAAAATATATATTTATAAATAAAAATATTTATATAACAAGTAATATTGTAAAAAATATGAATAATAAGAATTTGTTTTGCAAAAATTGTGTTTTATAAATGTTAATTTAAAAATAAATAATTTTATGAATAATTTATTTTTGCTGCTAATAATAAAATAGTGATTTTGATTGTCTATTATTTTTTTAAGCAATTAATAAAAAATTGTTAATAAAACTATTATTTTGTTAATTACAAATAATATTTGTGTTTTTAGTTAATAGTATTATAAATACCTGGTTTCAAATAAAATTTCCAGTTAGATTCATTTGCATAACCATGTAATGTACATCTGATATCATACCAACTTGTTTCATTTTTATATATTGATAATTCATAGAGATATGAATTTCTGGCTTAAATTTTAATTAAATTAATTATATATTTAAACAACATTTTTGTATTATCTTACTACAAGATCGATCATATATCTTATAATAACCATCTTGATTAGATATAGCAAGTTTGACAATATCACAATCAAATTGATGGCACACTTGATACCAATCGCTATTTTTTTGTTTATCAAAAATGTGCCAGTATATATCGGAATTAACGTCTGGCTCTTCAGGATAAGATATAATGCCATTTGACCAGATTAAATATCTGCCTGATTTCCGATTTTGCACTGAATAGTATGTATTGGTTAGTATCGGTAGTTCTCGACCCGTATTTCGATCTATGATAGGCTCAGAACCTATAACTGCTATTAAAATATTTTTATTAAAAAAAAATATTTTCTATTAATTACATAAAATATAAATTTTTATAACCTTTTTCTGTATTATTTAACGCAAAATGAAATATTATACACAATATAATAATTATTACATTCATTTTTATAAATATTAATAAAATCTTATATTTAAAATATTTATTCTAACATGATTGTTTAATGAAATGAACGAACAAATTATTATTTTTGACGTTTGTTATTCTTGAAAAGTTATATGTTTGACGTTTTAAATAAATAATTATTATAATAGGTTAAAAAAAGTTTTGTTGTTGTACAAGCACATATTTAAATTTAATGCGAATTTCTTACTTTAATCTCTATATCCGCTCAAAATGTTTGTCAAATGCAATACTTGATTTAAATTAATTTGAGATAAAATTTTGCTGAAAAAATTAAAAACGGAAAACTTTGTTTAATCAAAGTAATGATCAAAGTAGAAAATTTGCATTATTCTAAAATAATTATTAATTTTTGTTTTATGTTTTACTGTAAGAACTGTACAAAATTAAAATATTTTTAATACGAGAATAACTTTCAAACAATAAAGTTAAAAAAATAATTTTTACATATTTTACTATTATATCATAATTAAGATAATTTCTAAAACAAATATATTTTGTTAATATTTAAATAAATAATAATTGAGATTGCAAAATAAACTTTAAAAGATATAATATTGCCAAAATGTAATTGAATTAATTTATATCAACATATTTTGACAAAATTAATAAAATAATATAAATAAAATTTATTTATTCAAACAAAAAATACACTAGTTAGATTACAATTGATATAAGTTATTTTTAAACACTAAACATAAATAAAGGAGTTTTAACCATATTTTTCCGGCGGGATTAATTACTCTATTATTATAGATCTCATCAAATTACACCTTTTTGCCATTGGAACCATATTTTTAAAAAATTTATTTTTTGAGTTATTCAATATCAAAGTTCTGACCTCAATGGGAATTTGCCCAAAATTCCAATTTTTAAAAATTAATTTAACCCCCGTCCCTCACTTATTTTTGCGTGAATTTTTTTTTGAACAATCTACTAAGAATAAGGAAGTTTTTAAACTTGGTTTCAAAGTGTGTCCACAAGATTTTTTGTATATTTTAAATATATTTTTTATATTGAAATAACATGTGGACTAACTAAGATTGGACCAGCAGGCATCAGTGACGTTTTGCCGTAATTCAAGTCATTAAAGTATGCAAAACTTGTAGGAGTTTTAGAATCAGAGTTAGAATCAATCAGTTTCATAATCAGAATCTCGTGAACTCTATTGGAAACCTAGTTTAAAGTTTTAAATCTAACTCTGACTCTAATTCTAACTCTGATTCTAAAACTCCTACAAGTTTTGCATACTTTACTGACTTGAATTACGGCAAAACGTCACTGATGCCTGCTGGTCCAGTCTTAGTTAGTCCACATGTTATTGCAATATAAAAAATATATTTAAAAATTACAAAAAATCCCGTGAATTCACTTTGAAACCAAGTTTAAAAACTTTCTTATTCTTAGTAGATTATTCAAAAAAAAATTTATGCGAAAATTTGTCAGGGACGGCGGTTAAATTAATTTTTGAAAATTGGAACTTTGGCCAAATTCCCATTGAAGTCAAAACTTTGATATTGAATAACTCGATAACTAAATTTTTAAAAAATATGGTTTCGAAGGCAAAAAGATGTCTTTTGATGAGATCTATAATACTGAAATAATTAATCCCGCCGGAAAAATATCGATAATTGTCCTTTAGAAATCAATCTATTTTCAAATGTTTGGCATAAATATAAATATCCCATTAATTTTATGGTTAAAACATTTTTTATTGAATATATACTTACATTGTTACGAAATATTTTAAAATATAATTAACCAAAATAACAAAAATAGACTATGACATAAAAATATTATTTAAGTCAAACTTAAAAACAGTTATTAAATTAATTGAATGTAAAAGAGATGAAGATAGTGGGGTGCATTTTTTGCATTAGTAAATATTATATCTTTAGCTACAGTCATTAAAATGTTATTAGACTAGATTGTGGTTTAAATTAAATTATAAAATATTTTATCAGCTTTAATATGCATGTTAAATTGAATTTAGTTATGATAACTTATTTTGGTTAATTATATTTGACTCGCAATGTATAATTTTAAAATATTTCATAACAACGTAATTATATATTCAATAAAAAGTGTTTTTTAGCCTTAATATTAATGGAATATTTATATTTATTCAAAACATTTGCAAATAGATTGATTTATAAATTTATTAGCAAGAAAAAATAGTTTTCATAATACAACATTATTTTATTTAAATTCGTAAAATTTTATTTGTTATAAATATTTATATCAGCAAATTAAAACATGAAATAAGATTTATAACATATAACATGATATATATAAGTTAACAATAAACTAACAAAATCTTTTAATATAATAATAAAATATTTGAATAAAAAATGCAAAATTTTAATAAAAATAGCTTAATGTGTATTAATTTTACAAGCGAAAATTCAAATGTATATTTTGGTCAAGATAATATACCAATAGATGTAATAGAAATTCAACCGATAGCTGTTCGGCCATACCTTTCATATAGAGTCGAGTCGTTGTACGACAACTCATCGCTACTTCGATACGAATGGTGCGGACCTCTGATGCTAGTTATGGCTCAATTCGCAAAATTAGCTAAAATTAAGTAATTATTGATTTATATATTATTAAAGTTTTTATAAATTATTATAAATATGTTTTTTATACTAGAATTAGATTTTTAACTGCATTAGATAAGCCAGAAACATTAATATCAAAATATTTGACTGACCCTAGCACATTTCCAAATATAATCCTGGGGCCATTTGGTGCATCGCAGTATGTGCGTTTTGTGCTTAATACAATTGGCATGAGCGTAATTCGCCTATCTAAATTTTATGATTTTAACTATCCAGCCAGAATTTTGGGCAAAACTTTAAAAAGTAATATAAAATAAATACATTAACTTTAGCACATTTTAATTATTTCATTAATATTTAGTCCAGCGCTTATTTTATGATCTTTTTCTTTGCTTCGATATTGAGATATATTACGCAATCGTTATATCAGTACTCGTTATGTCTTTTGTGTTATATTTGAATAAAAACTCATTTAAGTCGTACTTCAGTACAGTTTGGGAATTGACATCAATTTTATTCTTAAATCGACATACAAACAAAATAAACAATATTTTTGATAAATTTATTTCCGGTCTATGGCTTTTGTTTTGTACTGTAATTATAGCCGCATTTGGCGGACAGTTATGGAAACAATTAATAAATTTGGATACAATTGATGTAATCGACTCATGGTTTGATTTATATTCAAAGCCACAGTGGAAACACTTACAAATACAAACATTTAAAACATATTATCTAGCTAACTTTGTTTTAAACAATAATGATTCAATGGCTATAAATTTTGACTCAAGATTTGTTGATATATTAAATCCGTTTGATTTTATGTTAGGTCTGAAAAGCGTCGATAAAGACATTGATTATAAACCAATAATTAGCGGCAAAAGAGTTTT
>JAQFXP010003808.1:0-11776 GCA_034693685.1 Belba bartosi | reverse complement strand
CGACTATTATATTAGTGTTTGGACTCATCTCCGCAACTATTCACTGCAAAATCGGATCAATTTCTTATCAATCAGTTGATAGTTAAAAGATTTACATAACCTTCAAATGGAATCAAAAGTTAATTTTATATTCAATTTATATGAGTTTATCATTAAATTTGATTTATATCTAATTTGAATCAAATTCGGAGAAAATGAATGAAAACGCGTCGAAAAAGTCTTATTTGGGATTTGACTTAAGTACTCAACAGGTATTCAATTATTCTTTAAATATCAATTGTTTTGATTTGATTCGTCTTAGACTTAGATCAGATTCAATTGAATTGAATTGAATATTGATTTGATTTGATTTGATTTGATTGTCAGTTGAAAGCTGTGGCACTCAATGACAGTTTGCAAGTAATACACGAGTCTTGTGTCCAATTTGATTATGATTTGCCAGAGTTTAGGTGATTATTGATTAAACTTATTGTTTGACTTTCACTTCAGCTCTGCTCTAATTCTAATTCTGATTTTAATTCTGATTCTAATTCTGATTTTATTTAATTAACTCTTAATTTACATTCACTTCACTTCAATCGTCAGATCTTTGAGACCCAAACCGATTGAATGTTTGAAATATTAAAAAACCTTTTTGTCTGAACCGTCAGAACCCACGGAGGAGTGAACCAACACTCGGATCAGCAGACGGTGACTGCGCCCACAGTTATGTGGATTAAAGCATTCGATTTGGTGTTGGAGAGGCTGAAGATCGATGGAATCGATTACAGTTCAGTTGCGGCCATATCTGGTTCGGGTCAACAACACGGGAGCGTCTACTGGAAGAGAGGGGCCGAGAGAGTGCTTCAGAACTTAAAGTCAGATAAGTTTCTTCACGACCAGTTGTCTCAATGCTTCTCATGTCGTGATTCGCCCGTTTGGATGGACTCGAGTACAACCCAAGAGTGCAAACAATTGGAGGAATGGGTTGGCGGCGCACAACACTTGGCGGACATCACTGGTTCCAGAGCTTATGAGCGCTTCACCGGCAGTCAAATCGCCAAAATATTCCGAACCCGTCCCGAGACGTACGGCCAAACGGAACGGATATGTCTTGTGTCGAACTTCTGTGCCTCTCTTTTCATTGGATACTACGCACCCATCGACTACAGTGACGGCTCGGGAATGAATTTGTTTGACATCACATCTCATCAATTGTCGCAAAAGTGTTTAGACTTTTGCGCACCTGATCTACGAACCAAATTAGGCGAGACTTTAGTTCCGACCGCTTCTGTTGTCGGCCCTATTAGTCAGTATTTCGTCGAACGCTATGGTTTCAGCCCTGACTGCAAAGTCGTGTCTTTCACGGGTGATAATCCGGCCTCACTTATAGGGATGGGATTGCGAGCCGAAGACGTGGCCATTAGTTTGGGCACAAGTGATACCGTATTCTTAAGGCTAAAGCATCCAAAGCCGGCCCTCGACGGCCACGTCTTGTGCAGCCCTTTGGACGACAATTCATATATGGCTTTGATTTGCTTTAAGAACGGCTCGAGAACTCGGGAACGGATTAGAGACGACTGCTCAGAAGGGGACTGGCAGCTTTTCAACGAACTGCTTGAGTCGACTCCGAGAGGAGACTTCGGAAATATTGGCTTTTATTTCGATTTCAAAGAAATCTATCCATTAATTGCCGGAGACTTTCGGTTCAATAAGTTCGACAGTGAAGTCATGCGATTCTCCAAAGAAGTAGAGGTCAGGGCTTGCATTGAAGGCCAGTTCCTTCGTCTCAGAGTTCATGCGGAAAACCTGGGCTACACTGTTGGCCCAAACACTCGAGTTCTGGCAACTGGTGGCGCCTCAGCTAACACAGCCATCATTCAAGCCTTAGCCGATGTTTTTAACGCACCGGTCATTCTTCAGGAGAGACCCAACTCTGCCTGTTTAGGAGGAGCTATACTCGCAAAATACTGTCAGTCTTTAGCATAACTCGAATTTACTTTGAGTACTAATTCTTATAATTTGATTTCAGCGCTAATTAAAGAGAAACAGAGTTTCGAACAAATGATTGAAGGAATCAATAGCTATACGATTGCCGCCAATCCTTCATCCGATGCCTTCAATGTTTATACGCCTTTAACCCAAAGATATCGCAAATTAGAGAATCAAATCTCAAACAAAGCGAATAATAATCAAAATAATTAACTTTAACTCAATTTTTCGCAATCAAAACATTACTTTTATACCGGTTTACATGAATTTAGAATTTTTTTATAATTTAAAATAAATTAATAATTTAGTTATCAAATCGAATAAATTAAAGTTGATTTAAGAGTTAACATCATTTAACGTCTTTACTTTTGGGGCTATTTTTGCCGTAAAAACTATCCAACGCTAAGCCAAAGAATACGAGCGCTGTTCCCATCCATTGCCGGTTCGAAAGAGAGTTTCCAAACAATATAACTGAACCCAAAACTGTGAAGAATTTACGGGTCGTTGTGATTATGGAACAGGGAAGTGGCCCGAAGTTGGCCACAGTTAGGAATATAAACATCTGTTCCGATAAAGTGTTGGTTTGGTTTGGTTTAGTGTTGGCAAATCCGAAGGGAAGGGGAGGGGAGAGGAAGTGCATACCTGTCCGAAAGCGCTGAGAACTGAAAACGAAATTATATTATAACAGACGTAAGGATAGCGACCGACGAACTCAAGGAAAGTCCAGACTTCGCCGGAAAGCAGCGAAATGATGGTGAGAGTGAGGGTCGACCAGAGGTTCATTTGCAACATCATATGTCCCGATTGGGTCTTATATTCGTTTTTCATCCTCTCCTGGAAGGCACCGGTCATTCCATCCATAGTTAGCGACAGTATCTGTGATTCAATCAATTCTGTGATTAATACAACAAAATATGACAAAAGTTGAGTCAAATACAAGTAATAGCTCTCCGGCGCCCAAAACGCTGGCCGACAGAGCACTCGATCTACTAGAGCTACTGTCCTTAAACATGAAGAGCCCGACTCCGACCACAATCATAAAGACAAACAAATACTTCGCCAACGGATATCTCTTTCGCCCAAAAAGAACGCCTAAAATCATGACTGGAATCGGTTTACAAGACTTTCCGACCACTTGTGTCGGATAATTGACGTATTGTAGAGACATATTCGATGAGACCATTGCCGCCAAATAAGAGGACGAACTGAGGAAGTAATACCACTTATTGGTTGAATCGAATCCCTGTTTCATAAACGTCATCAACACTACAGCAAAGCATCAAAAGGTTTATCAGTTTTGGTATTCAATTACAGATTAGACCAACTCATCGATAATTACTTATTTTAGCGAATATTGCGTTTACCACACATTGGATCAACACTAGACTAACCGTACATTTGAACGTCTCTTCATTGTCTCCATATTTACTCCGAGTTCTGTTCAGACAAACACAAAGACAAACACAAAGACAACATTAGATTAGAGCCAAACCTAATCCAATATAAGAGTTAACCATTGATTACATCTTTTCCTGAAGTATTCCGAAGTAGAAATAACAGACGAATATTCCGATCGCATATATCAATAGCTTCTTATCTATACTATTAGTTTGGATTGTATTGATAGTCATGTTTTGAACATTGATTTTGTGTTTAATCAACGGCTCGTTTATTAATAGAGATTGAGTTTGACTTAACATTAATTAATTCAAATTCAAATTAAATCAATTCTAACGCTTAGCCATTGAGTGAGAAAACTAGTTGTTTTGATCGCTTGAATGGCTATAATTGACTGCATTAGCACTGATTTGAAAGTCGTCGCCAACTGTCGATCACTTCAATCATATTCTGTTGAAAAATATCAGAATATGTGTCGAATTGGCATTCGTTGTGCCATTGGTTGTGCCATTGGTTGCACTTTTATATTATATTTTATCATTCATTCAAACCGATTGAAGCAATAGAAGTCGCAGTAATTATTTGCCGATAGAAAGCGCTAACGACTTAACAGTATTAAACATTTTTAGAATAATTCTTATTGATTGACTGCAAACACCTCTAGTCTTGTATATGAAGGACAAACATAATAACAAAACAAACAATTTTTGTCCAATTATTTGATATTAAATCATAAATTATAGTCAATTTGAGGTAAATTATTGATTATTGTAATTAAATTGATTTGATTTTTGCAATAAATTAGTCTAAAATTGAATTGATTTGAATAGAAAGCAAAGAATGGTATTGTCGAAGATGGGTAGATGTGGGCCGACTCTGGCGCAGCAGTTGGTGGTCGGGAGTGCGCGTCGATGGCTGTCGGGAACGGCGAGTCAGAGCGGACACGAACCGAACCCCGGGTTGTGGTGCAAAGTGTTTCTGTTTGTCTGCATTCCGGCCATAGGTCTGTCGGCTTTGAACACCTATTTGCTTGAGTCGGAACATCATCAGCACTACCAGAGACGGGAGTTCCGCAAAATGGAGTACATGTATAAGAGGACCAGTCGGTACCCCTGGGGTGACGGCAACCACACCCTCTTCCACAACCCGCTCTACAACCCTTTGCCCGAGGGTTGGGAAGAGTTGCCCGAAAGCGCTCATAACAAACACTAATCGATTCAATTGTTTTGTTTTCAGTTCTAATATTAAATTAGTCTTTAATTGATATCTGATTTAAATATTTAGTTTAGAATAAATTGTTTAAAATATAGAATAAATGTTTTGAAGTCTTATTATTTGAGATTTAGTTCATTTCAAATAAAATTTAAAAAATCAAAACATTATTTCATTTTAATTCAAATAAATCGCAAAATGTTATGAAATTAAAGTAAAGAATTTAAATGATTAGTCGAATCACTTTTTCCTTCCGCCCCTCTCTTTTAAGCCGAGCTGAATGAGAGCGCCGTTAGTCATGTTATAGTAGGCCAAGGAATTGGAGTCCTTAACGAATACGCCTTCGAACTGGAGTTTCTGCTTCCCGGCCGGCATTTGGGTCTGGCTATGAATCGCTGTTTTGATCTCAGAGATGGGGTCAGTCAGCGCTAGAGTCAGGTTCAATACCTGACCCGTTAGCTTCCACTCGGGCTTCTCGGAGGTGTTGGGCACCTGGACTTTGATGCTGACCGTCGGCGGGTTCTTCGCTATGAACTCTTCCTCTGGAATCAGATTGTCTTCAGTTCTTTGCTTCTTAGTTGACGGCTCTTCCTCTAAACCCATTCCCATATTAGGCGGTGGAGGAACACCCAGAGGAGCCATACCCGGCCCCATATTGGACATATCGTGATGAGGTGGTAATGGCATTCCATATAAGCCCATGTGTGCCATCATATGTGGGGCCATCATGTAATGGCCGGGTCCGGGCTGTCCAGCCATCATCATTGGCGGCAAGTGTTGCATCTGCTGTGACGGGTGCGGAGGCATAGACTGCAAGGACTGCATTGACTGCAAGGACTGCATTGACTGCATTGATTGCATTGATTGCATCGACTGAATGGGTTGCGGAGGCATTACAGGCGGCGCCGCGTTTATGGTTGTCGTCACAATAGAAACGGCCGGACCTGAAATGGATTGGCTTCTGGGCATACCTGTGATGGCGGAGGAGACGGGAGGGGCCGATATGGTGGCACTGTTGGAAGTGGTCGGTAGCGCCGGTCCAATCCTGTCTTTGTCGTCTTCCGGCAAAAGACCTTTAATTTTGTGAATTTGTTGGATCTGTTCCTCAATAGTGATGTTGGCTCTGGCGGCGCGGGTGGCGGCCTCGACGGAGGCGGTGTGCCCATCCCAGGTCACCTTCTCGGGCTTCTTCCTCTCCTCTTCGCCAATCTTTTTGCCAATAACTGTCTCTTCATCTCCAGAACCGAATATATCGGTACGTCTTTCCGCCAACTGCTTCAAACTGCTCTCAATGGCGGACCCGACGGCGTACACCTCCTCCTGTTGCATCTTCTCCTGTATAGACCGGTCCCTCTGCTCGACCCAACGGGGGTCGAGTAGGCCAAAGCGCATGTGCTCCGGCAGCTTATCGGCCGGTATTTTCTCGCCTGTTATCGGAGATATGACAAACGACTCGAGCGTTCGGGTAGTGGTCGGGTTTGGCTGCGGCTGTGCTTTAGTTGACTTCGGGTTATAATCCTTTCGAATCAACACATTATCCAATTGAGGCGGAAGTGGAGGCAGTGGCGGAGGCATTGATTCCTTAGGTTTAGGAGCACTTGATTCGACTTTTTCTGAATTTTCTTCATCTGAATCGACGTCCATTTCGATCGCTTCTTGCTATTGAGGGGAACGGAAGGATTGTTAGTATTTGTGCAGAAGTTCAATTAAAACAAGTTACTGAAACCTCAAACATATACTGTACTGTACTTCTGTACTTATGTACTTGCTGCAATTCTATCTATTAATAGATTTAATTTTAAAATATTTTGAACTCAACTTTGAAAATGTAGAATGCACAAAGATAATACATTATGAATATATTACCGGTACGACTCAAAGTTTATATACAATACACATAGAATATAATTAACACTTTTTAAACAAATAAAGAGATGAGAAACAACTAAACAAGTGTTTAATGAAAAAATATTAATAATATTATTGAGAATTAATTGAGATTTAATTATTAATAAATTATATAACTAAATAATTAAAAATACTAACATGTCTAATTTTGAATCTAAAATTTAAATACAATTGCAGGCAATTGTATGTTGATCTCTGAAAAGAAGTGCCTGGTTACAATTGCATAAATTCAAATTGTCATTAAGTATATAAACATACAGTATGTCAGAAGTTTGGCTAAATGTTAGAAAGAGTATAGATTCGTCCGGACAGGCATTTCTAGATTAACCCTTACTGACCCCTTACTGTCCGAGTCATTACCCAATTGTTATAACAAAACAGAAAAACTGAGACAAATAAGAAAACTAGTCATTACTCCCTGTTCTTCGATCCTTTGCTGCAACAGAATCCTAGAGCCGACCCTCTCGGGTGTGGTGGGGGGCGGAAACAAGCCCTGTTCGTGGGGCTGGTAGTCGACAGTCTCGACAATGACAAAGTCATGCCAATCAATCTGCGCGTATTGGATGCGCTCCTTCTCGGCCTCCTCCTCCTGCCTGCGCTTCTGGGCCTCTTGTATTCGGGTCCACTCGACTCTATACCTAACCTTATCTAAAATCAATTTATTATTTTGCAATTCTTTGCGCAACAGATTGAGGCCATTCCTCGACGGCATATGAATTTTGGTGTATTGTTCGATGAGTTGAGTGAAGTAATTGAAGAGTCCGTGTTGTGGCCGAAGGAAATCGAACTGATAGTTGCGTTGCTCTCTGTTCATTAGGTTGGTCAGGAAGGAGCGGCCGTGAATCGCCACCAACTGTGCCGTCAGTTTCACAATATCCAGATCTAAGGCCGATATAGACGGCGGCTCTTCCATGAACTCGAAGTCCGGCGGCGGCTCTCGAGGAATGATCGGCGGATCCATAAACAGTTCCATTTGTTTCGAGGTCTTAGAGGCGGCGCTCGTTTGTTGCTGTTGTTTGGTCTGCTGGGTGGAGCCGGCCGGGGGGGCCGAGTAGCCACTGGGCGGCGCCATTATGTCAGTTCCGGGTTTGTTGCCATCCCTGAACTCTTTGACTTTGTGCTGATAGTAGGCATTGTATGGGTCGCCGGTCTTCAGGAAATTGAATTTTGGGTTATTTTGTTCGTTTTGTTGGATTCGTGACTCAAATTCGGGTCCATTTCTGGCCACAAAACTCGCTGTTTTGTCGACAATATCTTTGGGACAAAATCATAGATATTAAGGAAATAATGGTTTTGTAAATAAGACACAAATTTCGGTTATTTTTAAGTCAATTGTTTTGACTCAGAAAAGGATACTTCGAAGCTCTGGCGGCGGATATATTATGCCTATAGTCTCGCCACTCATTTCGGATCAATTTATGTTGAATTTTCAATAATTTAATTAAAAAATCAAATCTTAATTTAATTGTCAATAATTCTAAACCAAAATTTGTTTACAAAACGCGATTCGATCTACGGTTTATCAAACATATAATACGTTTTTAAACTATGACTAAAATAATTACTAGAGTCTGATTTCGGTCCGAATTACTAATCCGGGTTTCCTCGGGATTCCATTTTTCAAATTATGAAAAATTATGCATAAAATCATGTATTTATAGAAAAATTGACATTAGCTCAGTTTTTATCACTTTTTATTTACCAAAGATTTAGACTTTTGGTCAATCCAGGGGAGAATAAAAGGTAAAATCTTTTTCAAAAAAGCTTAAATAGTCTAAAAATCACTTAAGTATTTATGCAATTTAATTTTAATTAATTGAATTTAAACTAAATTTAGTTAAATTATCTGAATTTAAATAAAATCTATCACCAATTTAGAAAAATTTCTAATTTTGGCCATAAAATTTTAATAATTTTCCAGATGCCTTTATTGTCGGCAAATCAGAAAGTTTGAGCCTATTTACCGTAGGGATAAAATGCTAAGAAGGATAAATGTCAATTTTCAGAATAAATGCAATTTTTAGCTGATTGTCTATATAACCATTATATAGTATCTTTAAAATCAGATATAGATGAATGTGATTTTAATGATTATTTGTTTGAATATTCCTTGTTACTAATGTTGATCATAATTATGCAGATTATATGAACGTTATTTGCCAACTGTTTTATGCATATTTGTGACGAAGAATTTGTGAATAGAATAGACTCGCTGAACGTTTAGCACTGATATCTGCTCTACAGCTGACGTCATCACTAACTCAAATAGTGCTAAACGTATATCGAGTCTATTCTATCAAACTTTTCGTTTCTCTTTACGTTAATCCGATACTCACTGTCAGTGACTCTGATTGTGAGCTTTGGCTGAGTTTTGGCAAAATATTGTTTAGATTTATTGATTGAATAAATTTGAAACCAATTATCAAATATAATAAGTGAAAAGATGTTTGTCGTAGGACTGACCGGTGGTATCAGTAGCGGAAAGTCAACGGTTTCGCAGATGTTGGTCGAGTTAGGGATCGATGTGATCGATGCAGATCTGGTTGCGCGACAAGTGGTCAGACCGGGGATGAAGTCTTGGAAACTGATTCGAAAGCATTTCGGAAATGATGTGATTCGCGATTCGGGAGAAATAGATCGACAAAAGTTGGCGAAAATTATATTTGAAGAGCAATCGAAACGGCATTTATTGAATCGTATAACACATCCGGAGATATATAAACAGATATTCAAACAATTATTGGTTTATCTCTTAATGTTGAAACAGTTGGTTATCTTAGATCTGCCTCTTCTGTACGAAAGCGGAAAAATGACTAAATATTTGTCGAAAATAATAGTCGTTAAGTGCAGTCGTGACCAACAGATCCAAAGACTGAAACAAAGGAATAACTATTCGGAAGCGGAAAGTGTTTCGCGAATTGATTCGCAAATGCCTTTGGAGGACAAGTGCCGAATGTCTGACTATATCATCGACAATAGCCATGACTTGATTCAGACGCGAACACAATTGGAAGCAGTGGTCAAAGAGCTGAGGTCTTCGCGCGCGCACTGGAAGCTTAGAATAGCTCTCTTTTCAACCCTTTTCTTAATTATTGTTTTATTTATATTTTTATTCAAATTATTGTTTAATTATTTTTATTAATTGATATTTGAAATAATTGGATAGATTTTTAAAATGATTTTATATATGAATTTATCAAGCTTAGTAACTTTAAATCCAACCTGTTCAATTAGAATAGTAAAAAGTTTTAAAATGCCACAATCAACATTGATAACATTAACATAAATTACGTTTAATAAAAGTTTTAACATTTAATACGTACAAATATACTAAAATATATTGTATTGAATTATTATTTAATTGACGTATTCTATGAACAAATATACTAAATGTGCCAATAATTGAATAAATGGTTAAAATTTAAATTCAATTCAAATATGAATAACGTTTTCGTTCGTCTCATAACTGATAAGTCAAACGATTTTGTGAATCAAATAACGATTAGCCGAACAAATGGGACAAAAGCCGTCAAATATGTATTACCCGGGGATGAGATCACTGACGACCAGAGCTTCATGAGAGGTCACGGCACGTACCTGAAGACAGACAAACAACTAATTGCTTCCATTGCCGGAATAGTCGAACCAATTAATCGATTAATATCTGTTCGTCCGCTAAGAACCCGATATAACGGAGAGATCGGAGATGTAATCGTCGGTCGGATCAGTGATGTTCAGCAGAAGCGGTGGAAAGTGGAGACGAACTCGAGGTTGGATTCGGTGCTGCAGTTGTCGGGCGTCAACCTTCCCGGCGGTGAACTCAGGAGGAAGACTACCGAAGACGAGATGGCAATGAGGAACTACCTGAGAGAGGGCGACATCATCTCAGCTGAGGTGCAGAACATCTTCGAAGACGGGGCTCTCGGTCTCCACACCCGTAGTCTCAAATACGGAAAGTTGGGTCAGGGAGTGCTCGTCAGAGTCTCTCCTTCTCTGATAGAGCGCCGGAAGAATCACTTCCATAAGTTGCCAATCGGTGCGAACCTTATTCTCGGCAATAATGGTCTCATTTGGATCTCTCAAACGACGGCCGAAGGAACTGAATCGGGCGGTCATGTCCTCGACTTCAGTCAAGTGCCGGTACAGGAGAGGGCAACGATGGCCAGACTTCGGAACTGTACCCTAGCGTTGGCACAGCATAAGGTGATGCTTCACGACACGAGTATTCTCTACGCGTTCGACATATCCGTGCAATTGGGATATCAACCAAAGGATCTACTGATGCCTGAAGTGATTGAAGTAATCGCCGCTCAAACCAAACAAAAACTGATTCAATTCGAAGACCAAGACTTCAATTGAGTTTTAACTATACATTGAAGTACATTAATAATACATTATTTTTACAATCAAACTATCAGTATCTTTGCATTTACTAATAGTTCAATAAATAACAATTTAATAATTTTTGTTTTAAAAACTTGATTTTCTCATTATTTTATTAATAATAAAATTCATAATTTAAATAATATATAAATCAAAACATTTATCGAAACGTAAAAACGGAATTAGAGTAACAATAAAATTGATTTAGGGTTTGATTTAATACAGAAATAAACACAAAATTTTGGTTTAAATAAATGGAATGAACTATAATTTATATTGAATTCAATTAATGTATTTTAGTTAACAATCAAAGACTAGAGAACTTTGGTCTCAATTCCAGTCACTCAACAGTAACTCATCTTTTCTTTTGTAGTACTCCCGGAGCCGCTGAATAGCATAACCCAAGAAATCGAAGTTAATGGTCGAGTGTTCGGTCTGAACGACAGCCCAAAAACCCCAATAGAGATGGGCTGCCGATGAGAACTGGTTCACTTGAATATATAGGTTTTCCACATCTTTTTCAATGGACGGCCTCTCTATCGAATTGGCCACAAGTGAGCGGCCCTTCAGTGCAAACCAGGCCTCCAAGTAGTGTCGAAGCCATCGAATTTGGAACTCTTTGCTCGGATATAAGCTCGGGTTAAATGTGTCGACCCCTGCAAACTCACAGAAATGGTTGGCAATATCGAAGGCCTGGTAGTTATAGTCCCCGTATTCGAAATCTATAAAACTAACTACACTTTTCTCAGAGTTGAAGATTATGTTCTTCAAGAGCAGGTCGTTGTGGCAGAAGACCACCGGAGAGAACAACTTCTTTAGATTGAATTCGAGTGAATTCACTTCCGATATAAGACTTTCTCTTTTGGGAACAAATTTCTTGAAACTGTAATTTAATTCAAATATT